>WNHD01007498.1:0-10113 GCA_011057455.1 Ganaspis sp. Gsp50 | reverse complement strand
AGTATAAAAACTCAAATTCAGCCAAGCCGTGTTTGTTTTCGATTCGTCTCAAATTGACGCTCATACGGGGCTCAATTTGACTTTTGGTTTTTTCTGTGCATTTTCTCAAGCGGAATAGCTGAAAAATTATCTTTCTCGGAAATAAATGAAATTTGCTCTAAATTTAGTTTTCTGGGACTGAGCGATAGACGTAAAAAATCAATAAACATGACTTCAGATAGTGAAGAGTCCCTATCGACTTTATCAAAAGTAGTTTTTTATATATGATGGAGGTAAAGGGGAGGGACAAGTTTTTGATAGTGTGTAAACGAAATATTTTTCGAACACTTGTATGGTTATTGTACGATACATGAAAAAATGAGTTCGCTGCAACTGTTAATTGAAGAAATTGAATACTCTCACATTTAGGCTGCCTCTATTGTCTGTGACAAGGAGAAAGAGAAGGGTATTTTAAACAGCATGTGACATAATTTATGGAAACATCTTAACAGAGCTAGTGGAACAAATTTCTTAAAGCAAAATAAATTTTTATATGGAAACAATTTACACCGTCTACCTTAAGGAAGCTTCGAATAAGCTATGATATTATGATAGGCTATTTACTTAAATTGGCGTCTGCGCAGAAAAGTGAAAAAGAGCGCGAGTAACATCGAAGAAAAAAAGAAAACGATTTTTCGCATTTCTGCTCAGGCGCCAATTTAAGCAAGCAGCCTATCATAAAGTGCTTGTTCGAAGCTTCCTTATCATAAGCTAGACGGTGTAAACTGTCTCATGATCTTCATATCGGGAAAGTAGGTACTTACAAAATTCCATCAATTTTGAAAAACGAACAAATGTGTTCAACATAAAATTACTCCCTCAAAGACAATATCAATGCTAACAAGGCTTATTTTTAAAAGATTTAAATATTTACTTATTGAAAACCTATGCTTTGAAATATTTTTTTAATTTTAAAATTATACAATTTATAATGCATATTAAGAGTATGTGATAGAAAATGACATCAACAGATTTAAAGAGTTTAATTTTTTGGATATCTTGTAAATCAACCTGTAATTAAATTGTCTGTGAATAATTATTTAGAGGAGTTGTTTAATTAATTTATCAGTGCTTAAATGTTTTTCGTTGCAAGAAAATAAGTGAATGCTGTAGTTTGTTATTGAGGAAAGATTAGCTCTTCTTTGTTTCAGCAGTAGTAGTACCCTTATTGAAAAAACCATCAATGATACCGCCGTCATTTCATCATTAAACTTTCGCCTAACCGAGTTAACCGTGAAAGTGTCACGAAATTGCTATTTATAGGATAGAACGTAATATAGCAGAATAAGGTGAAAATGATATACATTGAAACTCATTTGTGCTAGTGATAAATACAGTCTGCGTGATACTTTATACAATATCTGCAAATATAATTATATATATTTATTAATAAACTAAATATACGTGAATTGTAGCATGCAGTAAAAAACAAAATATGCGATGTTTTATACTCTTAAGATTTTATTATACACAAAGCTATCCAATAAGAAGCTGTGTATCTTAAGTTCTAAAAAATAAGTTTTTCCTTCTGGTTAAATTAATTTTTTGTAAATTTAAATAAAATAACTTATTAAATTTTTTATATTATATAATTATTAATATAAATAGAAAGTCTTAATCTTAACCTGTTTAAGGTTGATACACTCTGGAAGAAATTGATACTAGGGTAAACCATACAGTAGTCGGCCAGTTAAGGATTTTAATTCAAAGAATTTGACTTTGAGGATAAAAAAAATAAGGTTTAGGAACAGGAAAAAAATTAGCAATTTGTAAGGAGTTCCCTTGTATTACTATCAATTAGTGTACGTAAAATATGTATAATCACGAAAAACCAATTTTTAAATATGCAAAAAATTATTTTTTCAAAACTTCTCAAAACAGACAGTAGTCGGCCACTTACAAATAATCAATTCGGTAAAGTTACTATAAAAAATGTAAGGACAATTTTTTTTTAATTTAACAATAGAATGTTGGTCTTTAAAGGAAACACGAGAAAAATTTACTAAAAAGTTTTTTTTACCTGTTCAAAAATTGTTCTTTAAAAAAAATATTTTGCTATTATTCAAATTTATGTATCTTTATTGAGATCTATTTAACCTAAATGTAAAAAAATCACCTCTTTTTTTAAAATTATTAATCATAATTACAAACGAAAAGTGGCCGACTACTGTCTGGTTTACCCTACATTTTAATAAGTAGATTTCAATTCTTTCGAATTCCAAAACGTTAAGTATTTAGAATATTTTCGAATTAAAAATAATACAATATGAACAATTCTTTTGAATTCCAAAATACTGAAGTAAGTTTAAATATAAAGGTATATTAAATTCAATTACTGTAGTACGCAGCTTCAATAGCTCAACGACTACGTCTCCTGACTTGTGCGGAGAAAACTCAAGTTCAATTCTTCGGAAAATCAAATTTTTTTCTTCGCAAATTATTAAATTAGAATTGACAGGAATTAATTTAAGTTTATTTTCTAGTATTCCCACTGGATACAAAAGAATTGAACAGAAATGGAATTGATAAAAATTGTAAAATTTTAATTTTTTTTAGTTCCTCGCTTCTTACTGGAAAGTTTCAGTGATAATATTTCAAATATTTGTGTCAATGTTTATAATATATTTACTATGAAGCTTGAAAACTCTTTAGTGAAGTTCAATATTTTTATATACGTATTTTTTACATCTTTCTCCGTTTTCCCTAAATCGTAATAAAATTTACTATATTTTAAACTCTATACTTATTGAAACTTATTAAAAAATTTATTTCAGTACTAAGAATTAACTATAGCTAATTTTTTTCTCCGTCTATAAGTTCCCTTTCTTCGTATATTTATTTAAGTTTATTTATTTGGTCATTTCATATATGACTGATTTTACAAGTACATGATGAATAATATCTTTATTCGCTAAAGGGAAGGTGGAACCAGCAGAGGGGGCACAGGGGTAATGCCCCCTATTTTAAAGATTCACTGGGAGCAAAGTATGGGTTTGAACTCTCCTAAATTAATTCAAAACTTTCATTCTGATTATATATGATTATAATTTTTAAATTCTTCAAAAAATTAAAAAAATATTAAATACTTAATAAATTGTTATACCAAGTTTATTTATTTTAGTTTATATATATCTATATGAAGGGGGGTATTTTCTCTCTGGAAAAACAATACCTCGCCAGCCCTGATTCTACTGGCGGATCCAGAGGGGGCCATAACCCCCTCCCCCCTCCTGGAGCCTAAACTTTAAATATGAGAGCGAAAGATATAGCACTATAGTGACCCTCAGACTTTGTCTTGATCCGCCCCTGCCTGATACGCTGGCACAAATTTATTTATTTTATTAAAATTAATTAATTAATTTATCAATAAATAGTAGGTAGTAGGTTAATTTAAAAGAATAAATTTTTTGTATTGTTAAAAAATTTAGACTAATTTAGATGATTTAAAAATGTTATAAAAACATATATAGACTGGTTTAAAAAATTACAAGTTTTTTTAAAAATATTCAACTTGTTAAAAATAAACACACTGATTAAAAATTAACACATTTTATTGTTCTTGTGAATTAGAAATAATCTGAGTAGAAATCAGACATTATTATATTGACTTAGAGGCACTGCACAATGATCGCTGAGCAATTAGCAGCTCATAAATAAATATTTAGTTAAATAGGTCAGTTTAGCTGCACGTAATTGATTTGAATTTATATTCCGTTATTGAATATTTTTGCAAAACATGTGATATTTTTGATTGGATAATCGGTAAAAGTTAATGGACAAAGCGCATGGTACTTTTCAATGACGTGAATTCCAGTGAAAAGAATAAATATTGGGCTGGAATGGAGTCCCGTTAAGTCTGCCGTTACCGCCTCAAGAGACGGAGCGTACACATTCACATACTACGTTCTTTTATATACAGGTGGAATACCTCATTCTTTCATGATAATATTAAGGACACTGAGACAGCTTTGAACCTCAATAAGACATGTAAAATTAAGACACGCCGATGCTGAGAAACATTTGCTCCGTTTATTATTAACGATTTCAATCGTTTAGTATATACGCACCTTTTTACACTTTACACTTTATAATTTGTATGTTTATCTTGTAATTTTAAATTGCGTGTAATTTAAACCGCAAGTATTGTCGATTATATTAATAATTTGTAATTTCAACTCTTACTTAATAGGGTCAGGCTAAAATGTATAATTTATTCTTCTATAACTGCCGATATTCTTGGTTACTTTTATTTTCACGAAATTAACAATTTTACTATACTTTAGTAAGATTAAAATCAATTTAACCGAGTATTTCTTAAATAACGTTTATTACTTATAATTACACAGGAAGTAGAAGGCACACTCAACTACCCATAACAAAGCCTTCTCCCGTAATTAAATAATGAAATATGTAATAATTTGTAAGTTTGTTGCATTTTATTCTATTTATGGAAAATATTAATAAACTGTTTTAGTGATGGTTGAATTCAATCATTTTCTCTTTGGATTTTGAAATTGACTTTTAATGCGTTTTCAGCAGTAACATATGTTTAATGTGTACAAAACTTATTTACATTTCTGGAATCGTTTAGGCATTAAAAGAAATGGCTTCATAAATTTTACTGCACTGTAAAAAGGAAGTTTATGCTTCAAGTTCACATATTTGGTTTAGACTAATTTATGCAAATTTCATCAGTCAAACTTAATTCAAAGCATGAAGTGTAACTTTAGCAAATAATAAAAACTATAAATAAATAAGTGGTAAAAAATAAACGTTAAAGACCCGTATTTTATAAATAATTGATTTCTTGAAGAAAATAATTGATATTTTTTTAACTTTCAATTAATTTCACTAGCGACGATAATTTCAACAAATAATGTTTCTAAGCCTGTGCAAACGAGTGCAGAAAAGTTGGAGTTTTTAAATAACAACAAGTGTTTGTGTAGAAAAGTTGAGCCGGATTTTTTTGATTCGAGTAGAGTCGTTGGGGTATCGATTTTTTTTGCACTGAATATTTAAAACAATTGATTCTCTATATAGAGGGCATATTTTGTGTACGTGACGATTTTCTAAAAGTAGGTTAAAGCAAATCATCTAAAAAGCTAGCTAGATATTTGGACAACGCTTGGACTGATTTTAATATAATTTGATAGGGTTAATATACTCATTAAAAAATAAAATTAGACACAGGGATTCTCAGAATTACTGTAATTAAAAAAAATTTTCACATTTTTCGTTACCATCGATTGACCTATATTATGAGTTCAAAAATATATTTTTTACTATACCTTCTAAATTTTTAATTTTTAACTATTATTACGTAATACTTGAATAGCCTCCATTAACTTTTCAAATTGTCAAGTTTTAATGTTGCTCTTTTAAAATAAATCTTTCTGGGCACCGATCTCTCTATCTCTCTATGTATTGGGGAAAAGGTTTGTTTAGATCAAACAAACATTTATTTGATATACACGGTCAAACAGATGCTTATTTAGATAATTCAAACAAATATTTGCTTCATTCAAAATAATTTTGTTTATTTTAAACTAATAATTTGTTGCAAAACGTCATTATCGTTTGTAGTTTGATTGAATCAAATATAAATTTGGTTGAATCAAAATTAAAATCAAAATTAAAATAACGTTATTGCCTCATTTTAACCCCCTTTTTGGGTTAAAATAATTCTACATGATTTACTGCGATTATAAATAAAATATATTTGTTTGACCATGTTGTATCCATAATAAATATTTGTTTGATTATATCCGAAGAAACATTTGTATGAGTGTGAGGAAACAAAACTGCTGGAGTAAACACAATTTTCTACTATTTTACATTAATTATGGGTAATCACAGTATTTGTTGCTTCAATCATTAATTACTTGCTTGCATGGATTGAGCGAGTAATGATTTTAACTGGTTGACACGATACGAAGATGTGATGGCAATTAAGCTAACAAGTTTCAACACGTTCTGAAACGTTGCCATTAAGAGGCTGATGTTGTCTATGTTCTATGTAATTATTATACATGTAGAAAAGGAACAATCATTCCTCCAATTATTATTACACTGCATTCTTACAAGTTCATGACATATATACAAGTTTACACTGACGTATAGAAGGTAATTCAACGTACCCATTTAGCCATTATATGCTTACGGTTTTAGTTGCAGTAAACAAGACTGTGGACTTGGAACCTCCAAGCACAGCAGCTTGGATTAAAGAAAGTATATACAAGAACCGTGAGAATGTAGGTGAATTGCCCCCAAGTCAGTGTCTTAGCGAATGGAATGCAATCTTCTAGTCAGGCATGCTTTATGACGCATATAGATAATATTCAACCTTCAATCAGGTTCAACAACTTCCTTTATAGAGAAGGTCAAGAGCAGTATTCATACATAAATTGAATAATTGAAATAACAATCGAATATACTTGATGTCAATTATTTGAATTATCGAAACAAATAATAATTGCATGGATACATACTAGAAATTAATAACACACCCCCAAAAATAAAAATAATTTTTTTGTCCGATAGACCAGGCTAGTCATTTTTTATACGTATTTCGGGTTGCTGAATCCAAATCTGAGGTCGGAATTCAAAAGTTACTTCGCGCTTTCTTTCTAGCCTAAAAAACGAGAAATTTAAGTTTAAATTGTTGTAGAATTTGTAAAAGTTATATAAAAAATGCAAAACTTACATTAATGTAATGTTTGAAATATTACCTTCAATTTAAGAGCAGAAAACTTAAAAATTATTTAGTGGTTTCCGAGATATGAATCGAAACGTCCGGGGTCATACTTAAATTACGTAACGCTCTTTTTTTAGAAATTTTAAACCCCCCCACCCCCATGTAACAAAATATTTAATACATTAGCGCCATTTTTCTGCTAAATGTAACAAAAAGCCTGACCCCCCCCCCCATTAAACGTTATGTAATTTCAGTATGGCCCCTCCGCGTATCTAAAAACCCTCTATTTTCAGGTAAAATCTTAGTTTGGCCGATTTACATATGCGGACGTTTCAAGTCATATCTCAGGAATTACTGAATATTTTTTAAGTTTTCTGGACTTAAATTAAAGGTAATACTTCAAAGATTGCATTAATGTAAGTTTTACATTTTTGATATAGTTTTTCCAAATTGTACAACAATTTAAACTTAAATTTCTTGTTTGATAACCCTTGACTCTGCGAGTGAAAAGTTGAATTGAATCATTTAATTAAATAACGATTGAGTGGCCGAATAATCTTAACTTGAATTTATTTTCTTGTTTTTTGAGGCTAGAAATAAAACGTGAAGTAACTTTTGAATTCTGACCTCGGATTCGGATTCAGCGAACCGAAATACGAATAAGGAATGACTGTAGTCTGACGGACAATTATTTAATGTGTAATTGTTTTATTAAATTCATAGATAATTTGAAAGTATCAAATTGATATCAATAGTATGTAGACCAAAACTTTGTAATCAATTTGTTACTTTTAGCATCAAATTGATACTTTTCGTCATCACATACATGTTTGGGTATACATGTGTGTGACTTTGCGTGTGTGTATGTATAATCAATTTCGAAGTTTTAAATTATATATTAATTACATTTTAGATTCAATTTAATTATGATAACATTTGCTATCTCAAACAAATTCAATTAAAACATCGATGGCTATCATTTAAATGAATCCTTTTAGTAAATAGTGTGCGTGGAATAATGCTGCTTCATTGTTGAAGCAACTGCCCCTCGAACATGTCTTGATCTTTCTTTTAACTTAATGAATAGTTCTTTGTGATACAAGGACCCTAAATGGCACTTTACGGTTAAGCAGAACCCATCACGATGCGAGTACCAGTTGTCTCAACTCTCCCTGCAGGATCTCTAGAAGGTTCTTCAGAACTAAAGCTAATTTTGATTATCCTTAAAAAATATTGGAATATTACAACGAAATATGAAAAATGTAAAAATATAAAAGGTACATGTCAAATAAATTAAACTATTCATTATTGCATGTTGTTATTTAAATCAAAAAACGCAACATTCAGTTGAGCAGTAAATTGCTGCAGTGAACCAGAAAATAAATCCAACTTATCGGAGTACAATTTTGCTATTTTCAAAAGGTTTAAAATATTTATCTCAAAGATTCTATTTTGTCTTATCCTTTTGCAAAGTTAGTAAATAAATACGGGAACAATAATAAAGTAAACTAAAATTGTCTTTTCAGTTTCTCGTGAACAAAAAAACGTGGCAAACTTCAGTGATGGAATTATTAAAATGCAAAATCCTCTGATGCTACACAAAAGAAAATCCTGCAAGGGATTCCTGATGAAATTTTATTTTGAATTCTATATGGAAGTCCATGTAGGATTTCATATTAAAACAATCCGGAACTGAATTAGTACTCTCTAAATCTGAATTAGTAGTTTTTCTACTCTTAAAAAGTGCGGATTCGTTTACCCATTGAAATAGTATAAGAAATTTGACTATTAATTAGTAGAAAATTACTAATTTATACTAGAAAATTAGTAGTTTTACTACACGGAAAAAAATGAATTAATTGCTATTGCTAACTGGAGTTATCTAGCGAAATTTATGCTCACAGTTAATAAAATAGCAGTGACAGGTCACAGCTAATTTGTTAGCTGTCCCTATAGTTGTTAACAAAGTTAGTAGTGGTAGTGAATTCTTCGCTGCCACAGCTAATTATTTTTTTCCGTGTATAAATTAGTAATTTTCTACTAATTAATAGTCAAATTTCTTACTATATTTAAATGGGTAAACGAATCCGCACTCTTTCAGATTTGGAGAGTAATAGAACGTGATATTTTGTTTAATCCCCTTCTTCCTTAAGGATATCACGTAACAGGTGGAGCATCCCTTGGCTTTAAAACTTAAATATAGAGATTGGTCATTATAAACAGCATATTTTTGAAGTTCAGAAGAAATTACTGCGGAGCTTATTAAGTATTTTAGATAACTATACTGCGTAACTATAATGGTTTTGAGATGGAATTTGATTCAGGAATCTTTATAGATTCCTCTTCATTATGAATCCGCCCGAAATTGCGACTTGATTTTACATATGGTATCCTGCGCATTAAATGAATTAAATGGAATCCAACATGGGATTCCATGACTATAAACTTGTAAGTTTTTCTAGAAGGGAAACAGTCAAATATATATATTTGACTGTATGTATGTATACATACTTCTTCAAATCAGTTAAATATTAGTTGGAAACAATCGAGTGATAATTAGATAATTTCTAATATATAGAAATTAAATTTTACGGTAAAAGCACAATAGAATTTACGTGATGAATATAAAACTGTTTAGAAGATTTAATTACAGACATATTTTCCAACACCGAAAAAAAGTCGCATGTCCCGTTCATTGTGTAAAAATAAAAAATATCCAAAAGGGAGCCTTTATAAATACTAAAGGATTTTACTCTGAAATATGACCTCAAGAATATATTCTGATAAGTAGTGGAAAATATTCTTATGAGAATACTCTAGATTTTAGAGGAGAGGCTTAGAGGATTATACTCTAGGTTCTAGAATAATATTCTAGATTCTATTGTAATATACTCTAGTTTCTAGAGTACATTTACTCTTGGTAACTGAGTAAAATACTATTGATATTATATTAGAGTGAACTTTTCTATTTTATTATTAATTAGTATTTTTAGTTTTATTCGAATTTTCTAAATTATCTACAAATCAGAGTCGAGTCAACGGGAGACGACGCCATAACTATTGATACTTCTGCGCAAACTCCGAGCCCATCTCTTATTCCAATTCGCATTTACTCTTGCAATTAAATGACTATACTCTAAATATTAGAGTATCCTTTAAAATTCAGAATATTATTCCACCAAAAGGAGGAAAATATAGTCTTATTCTTTATGGCGTTTGAAAAGAATATTTTCCTCTACAAAATAGAATTGCTTCCACATAAATATCCAGTATATTCACTTCACTGAAAAAAAAAATTATTTGATTCAAATAATTCAAATTATTTGAAAAATATTTATTTGGTTCAAATAATATTTATTTGAATTTAAAAATTATGTATT
>WNHD01007497.1:0-10059 GCA_011057455.1 Ganaspis sp. Gsp50 | reverse complement strand
AAACTTGTTAGCTGTCACTGCTATTATATTAACTGTGAGCGTAAATTTCGCTAGTTAACTCCAGTTAGCAATAGCAATTAATTCATTTTTTTCCGTGTAAGATTAATTATTTAATTGTTAATAATTAATTACAAAACTTACATTTCATTATTTAGGACAGTGCGGGGCAAAACCGGGTACTATTCGCCGTTATCTATTTTATACAGTAAATGTTATTACTTAATTCTATACTTGATTATAATCTAAAATCTTATTTAAAATTAAATAAAATTGTTAAAACTTACAGATAAACATAATTTTATGTGACAATTTGTAAAAATACCAAATAAGCTAATTAATATTGTTAGAAGTTGCAAATTAAAGTGTTTATTTATCTTTTATAATTTAAAATTAATAATTTAATAAAATTTGGATTCAAAGTTACTTAATTTTATGTAAATATAATTAAATAAGTTAAAAACTGAGCAATCTTTTAAAAATAGTTAACATTTCATATATTTTTTCAATGGAAAATCTAGGTACCCGGTTTTGCCCCACCGGTGGGGCAAAACCGGGTACTTTGGATTTTTTCGAAAAATGTGATTTAAAACAAATAAAAAAATTTTTTTTTAGTAACTATCGATATTTTCTTGTAGTTAAATAATCAATGAAGAAATATTAGGACTAATAAATTTTTTTTGTAAGATAGCTTTTTTGTAAATGAGCTTTTTGCACAAAGTGTCCGGTTTTGCCCCACCTTCCCCTATGTTTTGTTTCCGTGTATACAGAGAATTAATTGATACAAATTATAATTATACCGATGCTAATGTCTTTATCTGAAAATTGCAACTTTTTATTGAAAAATGTTCTATCTTTTTCAAAAAATCCCAGTGTTTTCCAATAAACCAGTTATAACGACTTTGCGTTTAAGCATCAGAAAATCTAGTAACAATAATTGGAAGGCAGTGCTACAAAAATATTGTAAAGTATAACAGGGTAAAACTTGCCTCACGGCAAAGTTATAACTCATTTTCAGTGAAGAGTACAGAAATTTTTACAGTTTTTTTTAGTGCACATTTTTTACAAAAGATTCTCATTTCATTATGCAATTTAACAGTGAAAAGTTTGAAACATACATATATAAAGGAAATCCAAAATAATTAAATTCTTTGAAGCAATCTGACAGAATATAATTTTAGTTTTATTCATAATTATTTTAAAATGTCAGATTTTCCTTTATAAAGCTTTTAAAATTTTAAAGCTACTTTACGAGTGTATAAAATGTACACACAGTTTTAAAAAATTTCGGTGGATTAGTTTATTTACCCGCGTGAAAAAAGCCACCACGGCTCAAGAATTGGATAAGCATGGCTAAAAACTTGATTAGCATTGCTCATGGATTGCTTATGAATTAACAACAACAATAGCAAAAATTCATCAAATAACGAGTTTTTCTGGTGACTACAAAATACTCGAATACTTTTTCCAGAGAATTTTTTCTCTCCTGAGATTGGTTGCTCTTTAGGTAGCAAAATGGACAACTTCTAAGGACCCGTAGATTCTGGAAGCAGATACTACAACAACAACAGTACAACAACTTCCCCATATAAGTTTAAGGTCACAAATATCAATTGATTATCTGGTGATTCTTAAGAGTTATTCTGATGTCCAGATGATTTCAGAGCACTGCTTTTAGAGAAGTTCAAGGTTCCTAAGATCAACTATTCATCAGGGAATTTCGGGAAATATTCCTGATGACTAGATGATTCTAGACAACTTTTCCAGTGAATTTCAAGCTCCTTAAGATTAACTGTTCATCAGTTGATATCTAGGAGTCTTCTGGAAGAGCTTCTCCAGATAAGTTCAAAATTCTTAAGATCAACTATTTATCAAGTGGTCACTAAGAGTACTCTTAATGACCAGATTATTTCGGAACAGCCTCTTTCTAGATGTTCTAGTTCATTATAATCAGTTTCTTCTTTGGTCTAGAACTCCTTGATTGCTCATGATGATGATGATTCTAGTTTTTTCTCAAGAGAAGTTTAAAAGTTATCATTTGATATTACATTTATTATCACGTCTTTTTGAAGTTTAAAATTGTAAAGAAAGCATTAATTTTTTATTTTACATTCTTACTTGAAATATTAAATATACTTGAAATAAGTTTTATATGCAATTTTTAAATTAATTAAAGCTTAATTTTATGAACACATTTTATTTAAAAAATTTTTCAACATAAATGTAAACAAATATTCCATATGTGAAGTCAGTGTAGTTTAAAAATGATTAAAAAACTAATAATGATAATAATAACAATAGAACGCCGGAGTGCTGTTTATTCATTTTAGTTTGAGTAACAATGTGTTTTGTTTTGTTTGAGAACTGCCATGTTAAAAACAATTACAATCTGTATGTTCCTTTTATTATTTTATTATTCAATTTCAATCGTATTGACAGGTTCAGCAACGAAAATTTTGTTCGTGCCATTTATATTTATTATAAAGCATACAGTTTGCAGTTGTTGCACATTTACAATGTCTACTTCATTAGGTATAAATTCTAATGTGTGGATATATTTTAAGCCAAGTCTGGTAAGATAGTTTGGTTGAAAAGCAATCTGCGAATTACATTTTTTAATAACTGCATAATGATTTGTTTGACACAAACAATGCCTCCTAGGACAACCACATTCTGTTACTCTTACAAAATAATTTATAATTCCAAATAATAATTTGTTATTTGAACGATATGCGGCGCATTTCGAGTTGGTTTTCTTTGATCGGGCGTATATTTCGGAAGAATAGGTCATTCCATTTTTAAGTAGTTTTTTGAAAACAATAAATCGTTTTTGTCCGCCAGCATTAATTGGAAATTGAATTTGAATATTAGCTGGAACTTCCAAATTAGTAAGCTTACCTACAATGAATAAGGATTCGCCGATGTTTTGTAATTTCATTTGCTTTGTAGGGGAGTGTAACTTCTTACAAAATTTATGTGATTTACTGCCTTCGACCAGAGTTTCTTGATTAAGTGTGTACGTATTGATGTACAAAGAAGCACCTGAGCAAATCTGCAGTTCTGCTGATTTACTCCCATGGACAAACTGTTTGAGTTTTCCATTCAAGTCTTCGAAGCGAAAACATGAATATATCCACAATGGGCCTAAATCTTTAGCAATTTCCACGAAATGTAAAATCGAATGTACGTTACAGGACATGTGTCTGATTCCATACAGAATTACAAATCTAGAAACAAATTCTTTTAAAACGCGGGAGGCATTAATTAGCATTTCTGTAGAAATAGATGGTTGACAAAGAATGTATATGCCTGAAACTAATAATTTATAGTGCTCTAAATATTCTTTTTTCAAGATGCCGTCTAAAATTGGAATTGAGTAATAAAAAAAGAAGTTTTTTAACTCAGAGGCTTTCCAATACTTTAAATGATCCGAAATTGAACGCGGACGTCTTTGAACAAATTCAGGTGGAAAGATGTTTAAAAGTTTTCTATCTACTTCCTGAGCAAATTGAGAAGCAGAGAATCGTTCATCAGCATAACTTGGGTCAAACCATAATTTTAAAAGAGCCCTTAGTACCCCCAGAAATACACAATGCATCACATCAAGAGCTGTCGTTGTGATCCACAGATAAACAATCCTTGATAGAATCGTAGGACCTTTTACACCGCAAACAGGATGGTTAAGTCTTTCTGCAGATTCAGCTTGTCTTAGGGTCTCAGCCTCTGTTCGCATTGATAAATTTTCCATATATGGATAGACTTGAACATTATCAATTCGTTGGCCTGGAATTTTGCATTTATGACAGCCGTACTTCCCGTTATACTGCTTCATATTTAAAAATAGTGCCTTTGCGGGAAGATCGCAAGTTCCGCTGATTATTATACCTAGTATTATTATCTCATTTTCAATGTTAGGTACGCTTACAGGTACACCATGTAAAAGTTGTTCAATATCATTATATAAAGGAGATAAATACAGATTAGGTATTGGTTTTTGTTCTCCAAACCACAATCCAGCAAGAATTACATTTTCTTTCCTATGTCTCTCGTTATATGGTAACTCATTGATGACAAGATATATGGGCCAGATTGAAAATTTAGAACTTTTAAATATTTGCACACCATCAGTGTTCCACGTAAAAGATATATTGTTTGGATTCGATAAAATTCCACCTTCAGCACTCAGTTCTTTGTAAATTCTGCCGTCGTAAATATCTTCTAAATTATCCGGATTATGCTTTACTCTATTGAAGCGATGTTGTAATTTCTCGCGAAAACCGGGCCTTTTGAAAAGTGCCTGGATTTGTGAAATTATCGAGCAAGTTATAAATGACTTCCTTTCTGTTAAATCCAAACAGTTTCGACAAACTTCATGTTCATTTTCTAAATTTTGAAGACATCTTGCGCAGTAATAATGCGTTTGAAGGGGATTCCGTTGATTTTCGAAATGTTTCTTAAATAAATAAAGAGATGATATGCAATTATTCGGCTCTGGACAGTGCATTTTAATTAAATCTAGTAAAGCTGAGAGAAGAACACCAGATATAGTAAAACGTGTTACTAAAGCCAATATGGATAAAGCACTTTCCGAAACTGTTAATGGTCCTCCTGCATAAATAAGAGGATCTTCTCTTTCCATGTTAGGATCTTCAAAGTCATCTTCTATGCCATTATCGCTGTCACTATCACGAATGGAGTCATTTTCATTTTCAGAAACAAAATCGTCTTCTTGCGCATCATAAAATTCTGTATTTTAAAAAATTTTAGAATTATTATGAGGAATTAACCTTAGGTTCACTCTAAAATTCTTGGAGTAAAATCTCACTTTTAAAGAGTGAACTTTCACTCCAATTAGAGTGAAAATTAATACTGCAAAAGTAAATGCGTCTAATTATCATCTCGACTCTTTGCTTAGAGTGAATTTGAACTCTAATTGGAGTGAAAGTTTACTCTTTAAGTGAACGAGATTTCACTCTTAAAGAGTGGGTTTCTCACACGAATCAAAGTGATCCAATTTTTACTCTTAGTGGAGTGATATCTCACTCCAAGAAATCTAGAGTGTAAAATGTTTTTTAAAATGTGCTAGAGATATCTCAGGATGTCTTGAGAATATCCTTATTTGCACTTAACCTCTATATCCTAAAAATGGTGTTTTAATATCTCTAGGTCTTCTAGGATATCCTAAATTACTTTTTTTAAGGCTAAGAATAATTTATTGTTATGTTAAGGTAGTATCTATACAATTTTTTTATAATTTAATAGTGTAGAAAAAAAAATAATGTTGTTAATAAGTATTAACATTTCTTGTTTTAACTTAATATTAAATATTACCATCCTCGGAAATATCGTCATTTTCATCATCATATGGATCAAAAATGACATCATTAAGATTCTCATGCGGTAAGTTTTCCCCGTTTTCACTACTACTAGCGGAATTAGAATATTCTACGTTATCCATATCCACATCTGCGTCAATATCTATGTCTTGATTTTGATCTTGTTCTTCATGATCCTCTCCTGCAATATTATTTTGTATCTCTTGTATTGGATTATCATCGTTCTCGTCATCATCAATATTTATCTGGATTTATATTTATAAATTATCTATTTATCAATGAACAAATGACAAACTAACACAGAAAAGAAAGATTCATTGCATCATAATAAAATTCGCACAAATTATTTTGAGCAATAATCACATACGAAGGTTTTAAAAATTAATTATAATTGATTATTATTTTCGAAAGGTGATTTAAAAAATAATATTCTTTTTCAAAATAAAGCAATTGACAGAGTTTTAAGTTTCGAATATAAAAAAATAAAAATACAATTACTAATATTGAGAAGAGAATTCCAGTATCATAAACAGAATAAATAATTTTCATTTTTCCAATAAGAATTAAGAATTTTTAAAAAATTAGTTTTAAAATTTAGATTTACATCTGAATCATCTGATGATGATTCTAATAATTGCTCTTCAGTTTCTCTCAAGGCGTGAATGAGTCTCCGTTGACTTCTATCGGATTGATTGTAGAAATTGCGATTCGGTATCATAATGTAAAAAATTAATTGAATAAAAATTAATTAATAAAAATTTAACTTGATGTTCCTTAAAATAATAATTAGATCTGATGTAAATAAATTAGCTGTCTCATCGTGTCACAACGAATGACTTTTCTATTTACAAAAATAAACATAAGATACTCATATTCCTGAAGTTCATAGCATTTAAATATTTACTATATTTTCTATTTTATTTAAAATATTTTTGCAAATTACTGCTGCAATTAACTCTAAAAAGATAAATTATTTATTTTTAACATTATTATTTCATGTTTATTAATAAAGCATTCTAAAATCAGTTCAAATTTAAAGGATTAAATAAAAATATTTGAACAGTCAAATCATTTGAAACAAAAGAACGCCATACATGACGTAATAGTAAAGTTTTGACAGCTTCTCAAATTTTTCAAAAGTTCTGCTGAAAAAATAAATTGTAAATATATAATAATATTCTACAATTACAATGCACGTATTAGTACAGTGGAATGTTGGACATTCTGTCACTGTAATGGAAGAAATCCCGGAACTCATAGGAGTTGAAGTCGGAGAAGAAAGAGATTTACCATATAATGGAAAATTATTCTCTGCGAAACTGATAATGAGAAGTGGTAAATATACATAAAATGTTTTTAAAAAACAAATATATATTTTATATAAACTATTTCAATTCTTTAACAGCTCTTTTCATTATCTGAATATTTTGCAAAATTGTTATTCATTCGCAACTCAAACTTTTATTAATTCCACAGAATATTAAATTTTGAAGCAATAGTGTAACACATTAATACAATATTTTATATTATTTTTGTATTAGTGATAGAATATATATTTAACATGTTAATGGAATATTAGTAGAAATATTTATTTATATTAGAATAAAATCACTTTTTAAATGTAGAAGATAAACGGTACCTTCAGTCCATAAATTTGACTAAAGATGGAAAAATAATAGAAAAGAAGGAAATTAAAAAGACTAAGAAAAGGGACCCAGAAAAAGCTAAAATTAAGAAAATTAAGGAACAAGGAGAAAAACTTATTAATGAAAAGGTAACGACACTCCCTGCACTTTTTCCAATCAGAGACAACAAAGAGAAAAAGAAAAACAAAGAAAACAATGATGGTATTTATTTATTGATTATGAGTATTATTATTGATATAATTATAAATAATTGTATAACTAAACAGAAATAATAAAACTAATAAATATAACAATAATACAATTAAAATATTAAAAAACAATAAATTATGATATAATATTAATAAATAATAGTAATAATAAATAGTAATAATAAAACATAATACGAATAATAATAATAATGAGATAAAGTATAGAAAACATTTTAAAATCTGTTGCACTATTAAATCAAATACTAAAGTGATTTATATGTTATATTTTGTAGAAATAGGTAATACCCAAGAAAAGGTGCTGGGAACTGATTCATCACAAATTTCACCTTTTAATAACAATAAGAATCCAAGACAAGGTAAATCAAACATAGAAAAAGTAGATTCCAAATTTAAGAAAAAATGCTTGACACCTACAATAAAAATGACAAATACAATTCTTAAATAACATATATACTATTCTAAATATAAGAATAATATAATATAAATAAAATATTTAAATACATTTTAATCAGGAACTGCAGAAAATTTTATTCGGGAAACTTCTGAAAATTTGACAATTTCAGATTCAATTCCATCTTGTAGTACAAGTGAATATCTATTTATTATATTAACTTTTACTCTAAATTTTAGTCCATGAAATTGTGTAAGTTGAATTTTACTAATAATCAGGGAGATTTCACTGACAGTCAGTAAAAATCTCTACTGATCTACGTATCTCATCAAATCTTATTTAACTGAATCAAAGTTTTAAGTATAAGTGTATATATTTGAAATATATTTTATTACAATTCTTTGTTTATCTATATTTAAAGGCAAAAAACCAAAAGTGCAAGAAGAACAACAATTAGATAATCATTTAACAATTGAAAACCAATTAACATTTGAAAATCAATTAACAATTGAAAATGCTTCAAACAAAGACAAGTCTGGATTGAATCAAAAAGAACCATCTGCGAATTCGGGAGATATAATCAACATCCCTAATTATAGAAGAGTTTGCGGACCTCCTAAAATGAAAATCATCAATAAAACATTAAGTAATTTTTATTTCTGTAATAATTTTTAATACCACTATAATCAAATGTAACAATGTTTTTCTTACTTTTATGATAAATAAGGCAAATCAAGATCTGAAGATAAGGACACAGACTGGGAAATGGAAACGTCTAAAAATTCAAAGAGAATAAAAAAGTATAGAAAAAGTAATACTTTATTACTGTTTAGTATTTATATTCTACTTCAAATTTGTTAAACTAGTTAAAAAAGTATTTAAATGAATAGGAAAAAGTCACCAATTAGAAGAAGAAATGTTATCTAAAGAATCATCAGGTGCTGAAACAGTGAATTCAAACACGGACAATGAAGAAAATGAAAGTAAAATAAAAATTTTACCCACAAAATTATCTAGCTACGTCAACTAATTTTCTACAATATATTCATTGGATACTTTACAAAATAGAAAAAAATAAAAGATAAAAAATGTTGGATCTACAACTTCGAAGTAAATTAAAAACTATATTATTTTTAGGGAACGACCAAAATAAATCTGCTGTAGAAAAAGATCTTAACCTTTCTGAAAATGTCGGTTCATCAAATGAAATAATAAACTCCAGAAGTTCTACTTTGAGTAAAATAATTTATTTACTTACTAAATTAACATTATTGTACATTTGGTATTCTGATGTTTAGAGAATTAATTGAATATTACTTTTCTTAAAATAACTCAGTCAATGTAATTTTTAAATTTTATATAACTAGTGCTAATTCGTTCATTTCTTTAAATTGGCATTAATGTTTACTAAAAATTTTAATAAATAACAAGTTTGAATATTCCAAAAAGATTTTTTTTTGAGTCAATAAATCAAATAATTAAAAATACGATTTTTAAAGATACTGCATCAAGTAATTCTTCAGAAGAGAAAGTAAAACGACCATTTCCAAAAGGTATTATAAATATAAAAATCTTAATTCTTCTATTTTTCTTAAAGATAAATTATCTTATTAAAATTTTATTTTGGTATAAGTAACTCCAGAAGTACTATCGTTTATGAAAGATTTGGTTTCTTGGATGGAGGAACAAGTAGGATTGGAAGAAGAATCATCTCAAAAACCAAAAATACTGGAAAGTGTAACAAAAATGGGTTATGACGTATGTATTTCCAATTCAATGAGAATTAGTAAAATAAAAATTAAGAACACAAACTCTAATCCAAACTTTATTTATAACAGCATGATCAAAAGACTGTAACTATGCAAGGTTACTACCGTCTTTGTGGAACTGAAGAAGTCTTCGTGAAAAATGTTGCTGTTTTAAACGTATTGAGATTTAAACACAAACCAAATGAAATGGTTCGAAAACTTTTAAAGGAACTCATTGGCACTGAAAAACTGAGAACAATGTCCGTATTTGGAAAGAATAAAAATATGATACCTGCTGATATCGTAAAAGCAGTTTTCAGTGAGTTATTTCTTAAAATAATTTTTTCCTTAGACTAAAATATAAAACATTAAATAATTATTAAACAAAATGTAAAAGTTATTTTTTGCATACAGCCTGTATTAACATGGATCAAAATTTTAAAAATATTATAATTTAGGTTTTGTGAAAAGAAAAACAATTGACAAAAGTTTCAATTATGAAAATTACATAAAAGTAATAAACAATATGTGTACCACCTTAAGAAACCCGAAAAAGACGCAACAGAGAAAACCGTTAGAAACTTCAACCAAAATTACCAGTTCCAATGACGACGAATCTGCTGAAGTAGTAAATAAGGAGAATGAAGAACAGGAACAAGAAGGAAGCAAAAATTAAGAAAATAATTACATATTTTTAAGACTTTCGATAATACTTTAAAAGCTATAATGTTA
>WNHD01007493.1:0-14114 GCA_011057455.1 Ganaspis sp. Gsp50 | reverse complement strand
CTCACTTTATCTCATACGGTTTCAGGCGCCAGTGCCTGTCGCTAAGGGGGCATAATACAGGGGCTCCCCACAAAATAATTGTTCAACGCCCTTAAGGTACAAAATAAAGGTTTTATGGTATAACTTTTAACATTATCTTTTTTTAATGACAGTTCTTTTGGAAAAATTCTTCTATATTAAAAAACAAATTGATCTGTATGATTTTAAAGATTCAATTAATTTTAGTTACCAAAAATTTATAAAATGTATGTACATGTTCTATTTTAAATTTAAATTTTTTATCTAGGAGGAAGCAAAATGTTCATGAAATGAAAATAATTTTCCACTATTTTTTTATTATTTTCGCATAATAAAGAATTCTAGTTTTCTAAAACGTAAAAATATATGTAAGTTAAATTATGAAATTACAATTTTTTGGTAACCTTGAAGACATTATTTTTAAAAAATTGTTTTTTGAAAATAATTCTGAAATGCTCACTATTTTTTTGTTACATCTTGTTTTTTATACATCATTATTTTATACAATGTCACGCCCGGATTTAATTATTAAAAAAAATAAATAAAGGAAAAAAACACTAAATAGAATTTATAATCCAGGCCTGACAGATTTAACCTGCGCATCTGAGGTTAACAATAAATTGTTCGAATTGAAAACAAACAAACACATTTCTGCAATTAGTTCAGTAAAACAAAATGTCCTTGAAGAAAAGTGTAATATAATAGAGAAAAGAAGTGTCGCTAAAAGTATAATCAATGCAGAATAATTAACAACGCGTAACAGATACAGAAAGATTTCGAATTTAAGCAAATTAAAGATTTTTTTTCATTGATAAAAAAAGAAACGTAAAGTCGATGAATTCTAAGTCGGATGGCTCGAGTTCGAAATATAAAGACGCTGCCTAGCGCTGGACTTCTTTGTCCCAACACGTCAAAACAAATTCTATTAAAATCTACTTATTGTTACTTTTAAAAGTTCAAAGAGACAGAAAAATCATTCATCTTTGAATTTTGAAACCAATAAGGATTAATAAATCCTGGAAATTTACATAGTTTCAAATCATATTCGCACGCATTTTGTACGAATATTATAAACAATATGTGCATAAACACATATACTGTATAAGAAAATACCTGAAAAATCCATGTTCGGAAAAAGCAATGAAATGGAAAGTCATTATAATACGAAAATGATTTTGATTTTCATGCTTCTATTCATGCATGAGGGTGTCTGGTTACACCTGTGCAGTTTTTACTTCACGTAGAAGCACCGAGTTTAGTCTTGGCAGGGAGTCGTCAAATTTCGAGCACTACTTTTGCGCAAGAACACCTTGCTGCCATGAGAATCGAAATTCAGCAATTCTTTCGTCGCGAAATACATCCCATAAATGTATTTGTATGGGATGTTTTGTACATCCCATAAATGTACAAAAATCAAAAGTCGTTGTATCCCCACAAAAACCAGTGAATTTGAACAGAAGTAGCTTCACGAATTAAAAGAAGTTATTTCATGTCATTTGCTTGCTATCCGCGAATGTGATATCTAGAATCTTGGCTGTGGCCCGTCGAAGGTCGTGCAAAAGTCATTTCTGGTTTCGCGAAATCACGGTCTTTTAACGACGTTAAATAAATCGTAAGAAAATCAGTATTAAAAAATTGTTGTCTGTGCAATCGTCAATTTTCGTGGTTTTCGCGAAATTGCAGTCAAAGATTAAAACCACTTTGTAGGGAAACTCGAACTTTTCTTTCTCTTAAACGTTTTTCGGATTTTTTTTATTAACTTTTTTCAATTTCGAAATAGAACAGGTCGAAATCGTTTCTCACGAATCTGTTACGTGTAATTAAAAATTTACTTCCATTCGAATCATCTTCTCGGTTTTTACGACATCTTCCGGCATGATCTAAACAAGAAAAAAAACTGCCAATTAAAGATTTTCGCCCTCGTAATCAGAGGTAGTTTAAATAGAATTTTTAAATTCGAAAGAAGAAATACAAATCTTGACAATCTTCCGAAAGCTTACACTTCCTTCCTTTTGGTAAGAAACCTTTTTTAAATCACACATACACGCCACACGCCCACATAGAATTATTCAATAAATTTGGTTACCTGTTGAAAATTGAAACAAATGTTCATTTTACTTTCATAAAACTTAAGGATAATTAACGTAATTATACTATTCCCATAAATTGTATCAAATTATGCAACATTTTTCTAACTTGTTAAAAATAAACTTAAATAAAAATTGAACATATTGAATTTGATTTCTTTTACAAACCTCTATAAAAATAGCGAACATCATCTCCAACAACAACAAAAATATGCCAAGTTACTCTATCACGGGTATAAGGTAATCATTAAGCAAAACAGAAACGGCCTGAAAAAAATAGGAAAGAGAAGAGACTCATAGTACCACTCCGTCAAGAGTTGAAACTATTGTATATTTCTAGTGGTTTCGACGCGAAACGTAATTTATTATATATGAAGAAATCATATTAATTCTCGTATCGAATACTCGAACTATTACATACAATAATCTAATTAAATGAAAAAAATAATTTCACTTTATCATCATTATTAATTTCACAACCACACAAAAAAATTTTTGGTTCTGACCTGGAGGTCTCACTATGTGTACCTTATGTTTTTGGGGTCGCTGAATCCGAATCAGAGGTCCATCTTACCCTATAGGCCAACGCAGAATAGAAGTCGGGAACGCAAACGGGAACGGGAAGCATGCACATATATGTCTGTCCTTTTCTCTCCCATGCTTCCCGTTCCCGTTTGCGTTCCCGACTTCTATTATGCGTTGGCCTTATCAGATCAGAATTTTGACATAACCTCAAAAAACCAATATGGTGGACACCTTTGTTACGTCCCGAGCTAAGACGTGGTGTTTAATTATTATAAAATAATTGAGAATGTAATTTAGCTGATAAATCAGGTTGGTAAAGCCTGATAATTTTTATTTATTTGTGAGTTCGATGTTACTTCCAAAGTTATGGGTTTCGAGTTAGACAATAAGTTAAAACAAAAACTTTTTAATACATTTATTGATATAACATCAAAATATGAGTATTAATACAATTCAGTATGGTAATTATTTACGTTTCAATTTAGGTAGAATAGAGTTGTGTAGGAAACCCACGTAAAAATATCCGACCGGATTTCAGCCAGGACATCCGCACGGATGTCCACATGACTTTTTGGAACATTCCGGCCGGACCTCCGACTGGACATCAGCTCAGAACACAATCCGCCTGTATTTCCGGACGAATATCTAGGCGGATATCCGGGCGCACGTCCGGGTGGAAAAATGCCCCTTCTTAAAATACCTTAAACCTGTTAAATAGCATCGTTAAGAATTGTGGGAAACTATAAATTCAAATTTGATTTATATTTTTGAATATCTTTTAAATATAAAAAGTTAGCAAAATTCCGGGCCGATGTCCAGACGGATATTCGGGCGGAATGTTCCAAAAAGACATGTAAACATCCGGGCGAAAATCCGGTCGGATATTTTCACGTGGGAAGGTTGTACAGTCGTACAACGGAAACGGCTTGGAGATTACAAAGTTGTATTCGCTAAGAAGTTGAAGCTGTTGGGTTTGTTTTATAATTTAGTCGGTCACTTGGAGGATAGCACACACACTTAGGTCGCGTCAAATTCATTACAACAGTTGCTGTAATATATTAAAGTAATTAGTTCGCTGCTTCGAGGATAGTACACACAGTTTCACGGCTAAGAAACACGTCAGTCACACAGTTGTGTGACCGCTGGCGTGTTGGAAACAAAACTTCGATTACTACAAACGTATATTTCAAGCTTGAATAAGCGATCACGGAGAATATCGAGGTGTTGGAATAAAATTCATTGTAAGGAATATGAACTGCTGTTGACACCGAATTTACTTAGTATTTTAAGCTTGAATAAGCGATCACGAAACTATTATCGCGTTAAAATATAAAAACCAAGTTCAGAAGACTACAAAACTTCCCAAAAGTGGACTTGACGAGCCGACTCACGTTACTATTCAAGTTAGAAGTTCAAGGGGTATTCAACAATTGTTGGTAGTTTGATTAGAGTTTATATAGTTTTGTCTCTCCAGCCATTGACTAGGGATGACATGAACTTTGAATAGACTAGGTAATAATGTCATGTGACATAAATCATGTGGCATCGTCACATGGTACTATCACACGTGGTATTGTTCATGCGACATTTAATCTAGTCTTGTTCGGATGATTAATGTAGTGAGTCATTCGAATTATAATATCATTTATTCTTATTGTTAGTCAGCTTTCTTACTCTCTTTTCCTTTCATTTAATTAAACTATTTTTAGATAATAGTCAGAACAATCATAAACTTTTCATATTTCTATCTTTAAATTATATTGATTAGTGATTATCGATTTCATCCTTAATAAATGTTTCATGTATTGATGATATTGATTATCAATCTTTATATTATTTATAATCAATATTATTGTTTTGCTTGTATGTGCTTATTTAGTTACCATGAATTTTTAAGGTATAAATTTATATTGATAATTTAACTATTGATTTTAATATGTATGATTGATTATTGATCAATACACGGCAAAAACTGGTGTCTTCGTGTAAGACACTTAAATGTCTTATTTGCGTTTTTAGACGCAAAAGGTGTCTTATAATTTAAGACATTCAGTGTTAAAGACATTTAAAAATGTCTAAAAGTCTTCCGGTAAGACACCAACAAGACACCAGTTTTTGTAGTGTATGCCTTGATTTACTATAAATGATTACATTAATATTATTCTTAAAATATACTCAATGGATCCATTGAATCGATGCCTCCTGTTCATATAATACTTATTGAACAATCAAAACAATATAATTCTTATTTATATTTCAGTGAAAGAAGATTCCTATTTAGAATTACGTGCTAGACAATGCCTACTGAAGCTAGAGTCAATATCTATAATTCTTATTCAAATTTCAATTTTCTGTTTGAAGTTTTGTGCAAAAGAATTCTTATTCAACATCTTCTGTTTATTAAAAGGTGACTAACGTTAATAAAATTAATACCATTACCCATTAAAACAGATTTATCCGACCGAAAATACAAAATACTAAATATTTTCAATAAAATTTGAAACATAAATTTGATATTTGATGCTAGGTTCAGTAGGCATTGTCTTGCACGGAATTCTGAATAGGAATCTCCTTGTACTGTTTCAATAAGAACTATATTGTTTTCTTTTTGTAATAAGCATTATATGAACACGAGGCGTCGAATTATTGATTAATTTTTATGTTTATCATAGATATTTGTAAAATTGATTTCTTTTCACTCTGCTATTAGTTATATATATGATTTCATTTTTAATTATTGATATTTATTAAAATATAAAAATTTTTAATTTTGGTTACATAACATAGGATGTAATAACCTTTTGGAATAATTCATCGGATTCGCTTGAAACTCGTAACTTAAAGGTTTTCGGTGTCGCAGACTGCGAATTTGAAGTCAGTTTTCAAAAATTTGAAATGACGGATCCAATTTGTCGGAAAATTTTTTGAAAAATTCATTGGATTACCTTGGATCTTGTTGCACGGGGATTTTCGAGGACACTGATTACGAATTATAAGTCAGTTTTCAAAATTTCAAAATGGTGGATCCAGTATGGCGGACACTTTTTTGAAAAATTCATTAGGTTCGCTTGGAACTCAAAACACTCGACAAAACAAAGTAACAGACTATCTCACGATTGTGATAATAATCGTAATGTGTTTTGTAATATTTGCTGCAACTACGAAGTTAGTTCATTGCGGAAAGAAATTAATGATGACATCAAAATCACATACAAGGGAATTTTTGATTTAGAAATTGATGATAATGCATGGGCTCCCAATGTAATTTGTATTTCTTGTAAATCAATGTGTAACCTTTGGAAGAAAGACAAAAAAGCAACTTAATTTTCCAGTCCAGCAGAATACAAGAATCTTCTTTGTAAAGAAGATTGCTATTTTTGCTCAAATTTTAGTAAGAATTACACTGCTAAGAACAAACAAATCATCGTTTACAAAAAAGTTACATCAGTAAAGGCGCCAATTTTATCCAACAACAAAGAAGAAGAAACAAATTTCGAGGGCATTAACGCAGTAGGAAATAATGAAATGATGAATGTTGATGAATACGAGTCTAAGAGCGAACATGATGTTAGTGACACTGACTACTCCGAAGACTCTAAAGGATCTGTTTCAAAGCTGCTTTTACAGCCTGTATTAAATGACCTTAGGGACCGTCCATAAATTACGTAAGGGTTATAGGGAGGGGAGGGTGGTCCAATGAAATCTTACGCCCCATGTTAATTTTTAATTTTTACTGTACAAAAAGTCTTTCATAGGGGGGTGGGTGGTTAAAATTTTTTGAATTTTACCTTACGTAATTTATGGACGGCCCCTTATACGCGACTTAGGTTTGGCAAAGGACAGTGCGGAGTTTTTGGCTTCGTTTATGAAACAGCATAATTTCCCAGAACCAAATACAAGGGTGTCAGTATATCGAAATCAGGAGTCAGACTTTCGGAAATATTTTTCTAAAGATGAAGATCTTGTATTTTGTACTGACATTAACAGATTGATGAATAAGATGAAAAAATTGCTACATAGCAACAGATTGACGACTATTCATCGATTCATCGAAAAGAAGTATAAAGACAGTGTTACTCCATAATACCAACATTTATGCTCCTATATCTATAGCTCACTCGATTGTATTGAAGGAAAAATATGTAAATATGCAAATACTTTTGAATAAAATTGATTACGAGCAATACAGGTGGCAGATTTTTGGAGATTTAAAAATTATAATCATGCTACTCGGGCAACGCAACAGTCTGGTTTTACAAAATACTCCTGCTGCTTATGTTTATGGGATAGTAGACCTAGACAGCAGCATTACAAGGTAAGAGATTGTCTAACGAGAAAGTCCCTCACACCTGGGTCGCACAATGTCATCAATGAATCCCTGGTAGATCCATCAAAGATCCTCATTCCTCCTCTCCATATAAAGCTTGGACTGATGAAACAGTTTGCCAAAGCTCTAGATAAGACAGGTGAATGTTTCCAGTATTTACAAACGATATTTCCTAGAATGCTTAATGAATTTAAAACTGCACTTCAAGCACTGTCATCTTTACAAATTTCCTGAAAACTTAGAGCACTTTAGGGAAGAACAGGGTGGACGTTTCCGCCAACACATTAAAGTTATTGAGACTCGTTTTCAGGGACGGTGGGACGTTAATATGTTGGCAGATTTTTAGATGATGCTCTAAAGAGAATCACTCGAATAAAACAAGCATAAGAGAAATCATTTACATAGATCTTTCGAAGAGAAAAGAACTCGATACAGCTCAAAAAATGAGAACCAGTAAAATATTATGCGTTTTATGAGCAGGATTATCATTACCAATCAGACCATTTAAAAGCTATACATGATGTACATAACCTGATTGCGCAACCTTCCCACGGTATACATCGGGTAACGCCAATGCCAACAATACGATGATTTAAAAAGCTGACCTTAATTAAATGAATGTAAAAATAAAGTCATCAAGGATGAAGTTGATGATGGGGTAAAGTAACATTATTGATGTCATAGGATTTAACAGTTTAGATTCGCCATTTTTAATTCAAGAATTCTGACTTTAAATTCGTAGTAAGTGACTCCAAAGACGCTTAGATACCAAGTTTCAAAAAGACTATGGATTTTTGTTAAATGTGTCCGCCATATTGGATCTGCCATTTTGATTTTTAAAAATATGGCTTTAAATTCGTTATCAGCGACCACAAAAACATAAGGTACACATAGTGAGATCTCCAGGTCAGAAACACAATTCTTTTTGTGTGTCTGTGCTTTTCTTACTAAATGTTTCTCATTTATTATCTCTTTTTTATAACACCGTCCGACATAGATTTGCACACATGAGAAATTCTAAAGAAATCTTACAAAAGACACAAAAAAACTAGCCCAGTTTCCCTGATTTCTTATATCACGTCATAAATATTTTTAAATTGAATTTTAGTTTTTCTAAAATTAATGTAATAATTCTGTCAATGATATGCCTTCTAATTTAACAAAGCTAATGGGCCTTTAAATATAAATACGTTTTTGTAGTGACAGCTAACAAATCCGATGATTGATTTTAAAAACTCAAAATGTCGGATACACTATGTCAAACCCTAGTTACAAAAAATTGTAAAATTTTATGAAACTTAGTATCTTCGGGTATTTTAGTGCTCTGATTCCAAATATAAGAATAAAATATCAAAATTCAGAATGGCGAATCCAATATGACTAACCGAAGTTACAAAAAATTGTTGAATTTTTATAAAACTAATCTTCTTAAGGTTTTTTGATGCACCTAAACCAAATATGACATTAAAATTTTAAAACTCTAAATGGCGCATCCTATGTGGCGAATCGAAATTACCAAAAATTGTTGTTTTATTCTTGAAGTTTCTTTTTTTTGTGGCAAAATATAATATTTAAAATAAGTTTGTAGGACAATTTTTCCACATTTAATTATTATATTAATAAGTTTCGGAAGCTTCCGCTACCCTTATCAAGTTTTACATAATTTACTAGAATAAAGAAAAAATTGTGCTTTATTATTATATAAGAATTAAAATTAGAAAAAATATCATTTTTAATTATATTTATCAACAAAAATGTAGAAAAAGCTATACTTACATTTAAACTGTTTATTTTTGAAAATCTAGCCTCTAAAATTAAAATTTTGTTTATTTGATTTAATTTATGTTTAATTTTAATTTTATTTAAAAGAAAATGAAAAAGAAATAAATTTATGTTTAATTTTATTAATTATATAAAAAAACCCATAAAAATACATGATGACGGATTTTATCCACCATCATGCTATGATGTTTTTAATTGCACTGATATTTTAAGTGTGATTATCGGTAAGACAGAAATCTTCATTACCAAATCAATTTAAATTATTCAAAAAAACCTTGATATATATTAATTAATTTATCAATGTCTGTTTTGAAATTTACCGGATTTTTTTCTTTTGCTATGTAAATCATTTCAAGAAATTTTCTGTTAAAGTAATTTTGCTCAGTGTTCAGAACTGATACCTTGCTAAAATCAAAACTATGTTTATTTTCAAACGCATGTATGGCTAAGGCTGTATTAGTTTTTTTTAATTTACATCTTGAGCATGTTCACGCATTCTAGTATTTAAATGTCTTAAAGTTTCTCCAATATACACACTATTACAATTGAAACAAGGCATTTTATAAATAGTATTAATTTGCTGATTTTTTGTTGTTTTATCTTTAGTGGTAGTGAGGATATTTTTGTCTAATGTATTTTCAATTGATTGAACTATTTTAATATTAAATTTATTAAAAATATTATAAAAAATGTTTTCTAATTCTTGAATATATGGTAAAGATATACTTGTAATATTGTCCTTATTAATTTGAGGTGTATTGTAGTTTGAGATTAAGTAATTATATCTTTGTTCAATCTTTTTATTTAGTGTTTTTTGGAAAACCATTTTTTAACAGAGTTTCTTTGACTATATTGAGATTTTCTTTGTGAAATTTTTTATCTGATAATTTAATTGAACGATCTATTAATTTTTTTTAATGCTCTCACCCCCTAGGATTGTTCTATATCGAAAAAAATACCCCTGTTTTTTTTTGTTTTTTTTAACATTTAGATGGGGCTCAAAGCGCTCAAAGTTTCCCATGTATTTTACATGGAAAAAAATACCTTTTTCGTAGAAATGGTATAAAATCCTGGAAAATCAATATTTTTTGATCGGACTAGTCTGTTTCTCTTCAAAATTGTTCAAAAAATAATGCCCAATTGTTTATTTAATAATTTCTTAATACTAACCATTTTTTATGGGGTTCTGAAAAACCCCATAAAATATTTTTGTTTTCCCATGCATTTTTGGACCAACCTAATGACTATTCAAGGATATCTTTTGTGGATATCCAATTTATAATTAATATACAATGATAATCCGTGATTTGAAATATTCTTAAAAGACTTGGGTGTCTTAAAAAGTGATAGGGGTTGTTTATTCAGCTTCGGGGATAATGTTAGTGGTTGTTCTTGCATGGCTATTGATGGATATCATTTCTGGATATCCAGTTAGTGATGTACAGTAACAATAAGTGATTAAAGAAATCTTAAATGACCACCTAATTGTGGTCCTTAAATATTGCGTAGGTAAGTCTGATTCGAAAACTACTTTTCTGCAAGTCCTGATTGTGGTCCTTGAATATTGCGTACCTAATTCTTGTTCTAAACTTACATTTTTGGAATTCCTAAATGCGGTCTTAAAATATTTTATTGCTAAGTCTGGTTCTAGAATTAATATTTAAGAAGTCCTAAATGTGGTCCTAAAATAATTAGTCGCTAAATCCGGTATACTAATATAACATTTTTAGATGTCTTAATTGTGGTCCAAAAATATTCAGTCGCTAAGGCTCGTACTAAATTGAATTTTTAAGAAGTCCTAAATGTGGTCTTAAAGTATTATTGTCGCTAAGTTGGTTTCTTTAATGATTTTTTTTTGAAGTTCTAAATGTGGGCCTTAAATATTGAGTCGCTCAGGCTGGTACAGTCGACGTCATATATGCCTTAACATCCGGCCGAAAAATCCACTAGCAAAATTCTCGTTTGAAGTGATTTCCCATCCGTGATTCCCTTCTCTTTAATAGGATACCACGGATGGGAAATTACTTCAAACGACAATTTTGCTAGTGGATTTTTTGGCCGGATGTTAAGGCATATATGGCGCCGACTGTACTAAAATTATGTTTTTAGACGTTCTACGTAGAGCACCAAAATATTGAATCGCTATGAAACTGAGACAATTGAGAAATTGCAACAGAGGTGTTTCTGACAAGTATTGGCACAAATCATAAAAACCACATGCAAAATCTTACGGTAAATGATTGCCGGTCATTTTCCCGAATCTATTTTATTTAATCAAATAAAACTAAGCTTTCGTGCAATCGTTTTTTATGGGGTTATCTTTTTACATTCTTATCAATAATGATTTCTACTGCATCTATCATCATATCGTGGTTTAAGTAGAAAATCTTAATTGTTTCGGATAACATTTAAGCGATGAGATCCCGATTTTTAAGAAAAAGTATAGCATTATTTTATCCTTATTTGTTGATTTTTTTAAAAATATTTGGACTCCTTAAAAAAATCTTTTACGCTTATAAAATGCATTGTATTCCATAAAACCAAACACTTCAACAGAAGTTTCTATGAGGGTTAAGTGTAACCTTAAACAACATGGAAGTATTTCAAACACTTTTGTAGTTTCTATAGAATCATATCATATTTCTGAAAAAGAAATCTCAAGTTTTTTTCAACTTTAAGTTTTAGAGAATTTTAATTTTTAAGTAAAGATTGTTTTATGTTTGTTCAACTAGCTTAAAAACCATGGTTTCTTTTCAACCAAACCTGTACTATATTTTTTGTCATGTTTTGTATCTTTTAAAGATTCATAACTAAGTTCTTTACATTGTTATAATCTTCAAGTATTCAGATAATCTTGTGTAATCTTAGAGTATCTGCTATTTTAGAGGCATCTTTAAGGATAAATCTTGATATTACATCGAAAAAGTTCATTTATTTGAATTCTTTCTTATATACATTTTCTGTTCAGTACACTTTAAACTAAAATATCAAAAGTAGAAAGAAATCCACCGAACCCCAGCTTACTGTGTATGTGGTGCGGGGTTATGTGAATTTAGTAAAACTCGGAACAACATAATACATAGATTTCTGAAAAAACAAATGTTTGTCATGAATCTTGAAGTTTTTTATTTATGCAAAGGAACGCAAACAATCCCTCAGACAAAAAAACCAGCTTTCGTCTTTCTTAGCGTTATGATAGTTATCAATAATTCTAAAATATAAAGATTAGTGTTAAAATATAAAAATTAATGTTTACAATCATAACCTGTACTCTCTAAATCTAAATCAGCGGAATCTCGCTGATTCTCAGCTATAAGTGTATCACTTTTTCAAATCAGCAAAAATACGCTGATAATTCAGTGAAAATTTCGCTGATTCTCAGCGTATATACGCTAATTTAAAATAGTGATACACTTATCGCTGATTCAGATTTAGAGAGTAGTAGTCTTGTTACCGAGTATATATATATATACAAACATTGTCGCGCATTGGTACAATTAAAACGACGCTCTAATGCGCAACGTTTATATTAAAAACGATTGAAAATAAAATGTTGTTTCTCATGTTCTATTAATTTTATAAATTGAGAACAAAATTTAATTTCATTAAATCACATGAATAAAAAGAACTGGTTCTGTTTAGGACATAAAAAGGACCCTTACATTGGTCCTAAACAGGCACCAAAATTAGGACTAGGCTAAAATCACATCAAAAGTCAATGTAGGACCAAGTTGGATTGTCAACATAGGACCTAAATAATAAAATGTCAAACTACATAGGACCAAATTAGGCCCATTTTTCAATTTCCACACGGGCCTTAATTTTTCTTTTTTAAAAGGTCCGCTTCTTTATGTTCGGAAAATTTTGAAGTCACATGCGTTAATAAAAGTTTAAAAGTATAGTTAAGCAAGTACAAAGCAAGTAAAATTACAACTACGAGGAATCCATACACATCCAAAAGTTCCACTTGCCACCAGTTTAAATATCGAGTAGGGGATTTTATTACGTCTCCATTTCTGAGAATATACTCAGTCCAATAAATTGCAGTATCCAAAGGACTTAAAGGACGATCCATGTATAATTTTGTCAGCTTTATCATATTTTCCCTAGAATTAAGAAATTTTATTAATTACGGAAAAATTAGGACATATTGTGAACTAAGAAGTTTAAAGCTTCGGAAGTGTCTCCCAGACTGAGAAAAAAGTATTTTTAAATCAAACAAATATTTATTTGGTACACGGTCAAACAAACGTTTTTAGCACATGCTCGATTCGAAACAATTTTATTCATTTTATACAGATTATTTGTTAAAAAATGGTTGTCAGTTGTTTGCTTGAATCAATCATAATTTTATCTAAATCAGTTATAATTTTATTTGAATCAATCATAATTTTGTTTAAATCAGTCATAATTTTATTTGAATCAATCATAATTTTGTCTAAATCAGTTATAATTTTATTTGAATCAATCATAATTTTCTTTAAATCAGTCATAATTTTATTTGAATCAATCTTAATTTTAGTTGAATCAAAATTGAAAATTTTCTAATCTTTGTTTTAGAAAAATATTTCAATATCCCCCATAGCACCTAAACTTGTATCAACATTGCCAACTTTTCCTCAAGTTTCTAAACTTGCAGAACATTTTCTGAAAGTTGAAGGAACTTGAGGAAAGGTTGGCAATGTTGATACAAGTTTAGGTGCTATCTGGGTAACATCAATCAACGATAATAAAATTTTAAATAAATAATTATAAGTCCACTCTAACAGCTTTTTTAAAAATAGAAGCGCTTTAAAAATAAAAATATTATACGCTTTAATAATCAATTACTTACTTGTACATAGTGTTATTCGATATTTCTATAATTGCGTCTGAAAGTTTTTTCTCGTCTACAGTGTTTATATCCAGTGAAATAGCAACATTCCGTTCAACTAAATTTTCAATGTTTAAATATTGATCGGCGAATAATGGAAATCCGATCATTGGAATTGAATTGGATAATGCTTCTATACCTCCCATCATTCCACCATGGGTAACAAAAGCTTTCACATTTTTATGTTCTGGAAAAATAAGTAAATTAATTTTCACAAAGATATAAAAATGAATTTATTATTTCTGTAGTAATAATTAGTTATTAATTAATTATTAATAAGTGAATTCATTATTATGAATTTTATAATAATAAATAAATAATATATAAATAAATAATAAATAAATATATAAATAAATAATATATAAATAAATAACAAATAAATAATATATAAATAAATAATAAATAAATGTGACACGATCTGAAGAAAGGGACCTTACAAGCATTTGAAATTAGGTTATATTTGCTGACAGTTTTAACTTAATTAATGCTTTCCTTTTAATTA
>WNHD01007492.1:0-11297 GCA_011057455.1 Ganaspis sp. Gsp50 | reverse complement strand
TCGAGAAAACTTAAAAATCCAATTTTGTTGAAATTCAAGTTTCAAATTGCAGTTAAAGTGCTTAAAATAACATGGAGATGGTTGAGGATTTTGTTGGTTTTAAACCACGGAACTTTTTTTCATCTAAAAAGCTTGGTGGAATTTTACAGAGGGCTAATAAATATTGATTTTTTACTTTTTTACATCGATTCTGGTCATAGAAAATAAAAAATCCCATTCTGTTGAAATTCAAAAATTAAATTACCGTTAAAGTGCTTAAAATAACACGGAAATGGATATGGTTTTTAATGGTTTCAAACCATGGAACTTTTTGGCATCTAAAAAGGTTGGTGGAATTTCGAGGAAATCAGAAAGGTACTGTTTTTCTACTTTATTACATCGATTCTGGTCGAGGAAAATAAAAAATCCAATTTTGTTGAAAATTCAAGAATTAAATTATTGTTAAAGTGCTTAAAGTATTTTCGAGACGGTTAGAACTTTTAATTATTTTAAACTGAGGAGCTTTTTGGAGATAAAAAGCTTGGTGGAATTTTAAGGAAATCAAAAAAATATTCATTTTCTACTATATTACATCAATTCTGGAAAAATAAAAACTATGCTTGTTTTCTCTACGGTTTGGCTTGAAATCTTCTTTTTTCTATAATTACAATTTAATAAAAATTTGTTTTTTTCTTTGTAGGTTAAGGATAATTTTATTTTTAAAGCTATTAATTTAACTATTTGGATTCAGTATTTGCAAGCTGCCCTTTTATGAATTTGGAACTTTAGTATTGAGACTATAATTGGACTTCATTTAAATATTGTACTGCTCAAAAATGAAATTTCCTTCTTTTTCTATGAGAAAGTGGAAGATTTCTGATACGCTCCTACGCAAATAAAGAAATAAATAGACAATAGAAAAATCAATAAACAATAAACTCGACTGGTTGCTTTTCAGATTTTATAAAAATACAAATAATTTGCATTTTGAATGATCAAGAAAGGGTCATTGATTGCAGAGAATAAGAAAACGAGACACGATTTTTTTAGTCTTTATTCAATTGTGCAGTTTTTGAATGACTCAAAAGTACACGTTACCTAATTTATTAATATGAAAAATCATAATTATATAAATTTTACACGCCACAACAGAAAGCCTACAACAGTAAAACAAGAAAAGCCAAGTAAAAGTCAAACTGAAAAATAGTGGAACAATACGATAACAAGAAAATAAGATACGTGGGTTTAGTTTCTTGTTGTTTGCAATCAGCATCCAAGCAGGACCATTTTTCTTCCTCCTCTAACGTCATGTTTTGACCAATAGTCAAGGAAGCCTGGAGATACAAGTTTAGCCGTATCTCTGGAGATTTATACACACTCACACAGTGATGTACATTTTTTTAGTTATTCCTTGCTGTCTTCCGGTCTCCACAGCAATATTTTAGAAACGGACAGGAGGATAATGTTCTCGCCTAGGTCGTCCTGGGAACGGGGCTTTTTGTCTTGAATGTCTTTTCCTTTTTAGAATTCCACTTGGTTCCTTTTCTCTTGTGTGAAATCCGTTCTCTGTCATTCCTATCGCTGTAACGTTGGCAGCAGCTTCCGTCGCGTCACCGGGCTAACCTGATTTCTCGCGGTTCCATTAGATCCTATTCCTACTTCGTTCGTCCTTTTACTCCCAGTTCACACGACCCTAGCAAACCCTAGTAGTTCAACCCACTCTCACCCACTCTATCCTTTTCCTTTTTGCTCTCACACCACCCGCTCAAAGCCCCGCTCACTTCTCTTAACCCGCTTTGCCCATTTCGTACCCCTGGCAGCGCCACACCACCTCCATTCGACCATTCGCCAACAGCATATCCGACTGCGACAAAGGCCACGATTTATTGAACCCACACCCAACGAGACGCGTGACTCGATTGATACTGACCTGAAAATAAAGATATTTCTACATTGTTTGTACTTTGGGAAAAAATTCAATTTTCTGCCTAGCACTTCCTTCCGCTCATGCAGATGATGGTGAAAATAGTCAGAAACATCAACTTCTACTCTTTTTTGTTTCTTCATTTTTATTTGTACATGGCGAAAAATCGCAAGTCAAATCTATACTTAATTAAAAAACAGAACTTCATTTATGAGAAAGCAGTATATAATTAAAAAGTTGAGTTAAAACAGTTAGGTAAAAATTATCTAACTACTTGAGTGAAATCTACCGAAAAAGTATTTAGTATTTGATAAATACATATTTTTAGTTAATTTAAATGCTTTAGTATCTGATAAATACACATTTTTAGTTAATTTAAGTGCTTTAGTATCTAATAAATACACATTTTTAGTTAATATAATTGCGTTAGTATTTGGGCTTATATTTTCAATACTAAACTTCCAAATTCCATAGGACAGATTAAAGATACTGCCTCACAATAGTTATTAAAAGTTTTCAAAATAAAATTATCTCTAAACTACAACGAAAAAAACAGGTGTTTGTTTGTTAAATTATAATTAGACAGTAAGGAAGATTTTAAGCCAGACTGTAGAAAAAGCAAGCATAGTCAGACCAAGGCAGTTAAAAAGATGTATAAAACTAGCCAGTAGAAAAAGCTAGTATAGTCAGACCAACGCTGTAAAAAAGATTCCAAACCATAAAGTGGAAAAAGCTAGCATAGTCAGACAAATGTAGTAAGAAAGATTTCGAACCAGAAAGTAGAAAAAGCAAGCATAGTCAGACCAAGGCAGTTAAAAAGATGCATAAAACCAGCCAGTAGAAAAAGCTAGTACAGTCAGACCAACGCAGTAAAAAAGATCCCATACCAGAAAGTAGAAAAAGATAGCATAATCAGACCAACGCAGTTAAAAAGAAGGATAAAACTAACCAGTAGAAAAAGCTATCATAGTCAGCCTCTGTAAGATAGATTTCAAGCCAGATAGTAGAAAAAGTCAGCATAGTCAGACCAACGCAGCAGAAAATATTTCAAACCAGAAAGTACAAGAAGCTAGCATAGTCAGACAAACGAAGAAAGAGAAATTCATTACAAGGCAGTAGAAAAGGAAAACATAATCAGACCAACGTAGTACGAAAAAATATAAGCCATTGAGTAGAAAAAGCAATCATTGTCAGACCAACGAAAGAAAATAAAATAAGACAGTAGAAAAAGACTGTTTTATTTAATCTGACAATTTTTTCATTATCTACTATTTTATTTTTAATATTGTTTGCTTTATTTGTCTGACTATGCTTGCTTTTTCTACTGACTGGTTGACAATCTGTCTGCCTACGTTGGTCTGACTCTATTTGTTTTTTCCACTGTTACATTTCAAATCCGCCTTTTTGCGTTGGTCTGACTATGTTTGCTTTTTCTACTGTCTGATTTTAAATTCGTCTTTGTGCGCTTGTCTGACTATGTCTGCTATTTCTACTAACTGGTTTTAAATCTTTATTATTGCGCTGGTCTGACTATGATTGTTTTCTCTACTGCCTCGTTTTAAATCTTTCTTCCTGCGTTGGGTCTATATTCTGCATTAAAAAATAATTGTTTTTACTATTTGGTTAAAACAAAACAAAAGGAAAAATGAGTACACAAACAGAACATCTGGCATCAATTTAAGGTTCTTGTTTTTGTTTCTTTTTATTCCATATATGGCAACGTTTATGAATGAAGTCTCGTTCCAGTAAGGAGATTTTTTAAAGACGTGACACAATGTATTTTTTCTGTATAAAACAGCGTGATAAAGAGTGGGGTGAAGAGAATAAAAAAAATAGACAATCGGTTTTTTAAAGTATACTTTAAAAATGGAAAAAACAACAGAAACAAAGAAGCAAATTGGCATCAATTTGAGTAGTGTACGCTGCTCAATTTAAATCGCATCAAATATGAACCAAGTAGGAGGCGCTACATTCTATTACGTTTAGCATTCCTCAATTTGATCTCGTATTAAAAATGACTTCTGGTTCATTCTATATTTTATTTCTTTTTGTCTATAAAAAATAAATATTTTAAAAGATGTTTTTAGTGTTGATCAGGACAAAATTTGTAGTTAAAAGATGTATAAAAAATGAGGAAAGAAATAAATAAAAGAAGTGAAGGAGAAAGAAGTGGACTAAAATAAATGCGTCAAAAGTAAGTTCAAGTTTTTTTTATAGTTTATCTATTTTTCTTTATAAAAAAATAATGAAGAAGAAATAAATAAAGAAGCGAACTGGATGGAAATTTAACGAAAATAGAAAGTTAACGAAAAATTCCAGCAGAAGAAAAGTTGTGTAATTAAAGCCAAAAAATGCGCAAGGTTACGTAATTGACTCTCGGTCTCGCTCTGCAGTAAATTCGAAACAGTAATAAATCCCGAGAATCGAAAACTGTGACTACTGATACAGTGGAAGCTTCCGATACAATTTGCTGTTCCTTTCTCGTCCCATTCATATACGCAGTGATAGATAGTGTACATTGGAAATAAATGATTTTGATTTGAAAAAAGATTTTCAAAGCAATTTTTTAATGCTTTTTCAGACAAATGATGTCATAAGTATTTCTTTTACACAAAATCACATCTGCGCTAAAAGAGGAAGCTTTACGTAGGACAGGGTCTGAACTAAAAGAAAGTGACATGAAGAGAGCATCGGCACACTATACGAGCAATAATTTATCACTCCCTGTGGCGCGTGGTGCTTGTAACTGGGTCAGATAAATTCTCAATGCTTACAGCGATGGTGCAGAGAGGAAAATCTTTAGTCCAAAAACACGTTGATGCGTGTCTGTGATCGAGTCTCATAATCCTCGTCGCTGCATATGCAAATCCATTACTCTAATTCTTCATTGTGTTTCATTTTCATGCTAATCAAGATTTTGCCACCTAAGGTTATTTTACTATTGTAATTTTTATCTTTTTCACCAACTTTCTTTTTTCTTTGTATTTTCTTTCTTTTTCTATCTTTTTTCTTTTTTTTCTTTTTTTCTTTTTTTCTTTCTTTTCTTCTTTCTTTTCTTCTTTCTTATTTTTTTCCTTTTCCTCTTTCTTTTCATCTCTTTTCTTTCTTTTCCACCTTTTTTTCCTTCCATTTTTCTTTTTTCCATCTCTCTTCCTATTTTTATTCCTTTTTCAATTTCCAACTAAACTTTGTTTATCACTGCGCGAATTTTCCCTTCTTTTAAACTGAAAATGCAAAATTCAATTTTCATCGGATGACATAAAATCCAGTCGAAAATTGTCTGCGCAAACATTTTCTGTGATAAGCTGGCAAAACAGCCGGAATTTCTAACTAGAAACAACTTTGCGATTACTGAATTACGAAGTATAATGAAATATCCGAAATTTATTTGCATGGAAATCTATTCGTGAAACTTTGCACACATTAGCCTGTCAAAACAGGTCCAGAGAAAGCTATTATCCTTGTTTTTCTCTTTGAAAATGAAATACATTACTTATCAAAGTTAGCTCCACATGTACTTTAATGCTTTTTACTCTAGTTAACTCAACTTTTGCTAAAGCTACCAAAACATGGTAAACACAAAGTTACTTGATATTTATCATCAATTTATTTATTGCAACAAATTTAGTATTGATCGAAAAACATAAATAGGAGAAATCTTGAGTTGTACGTGAACCCTAACTTTGTATTTGATCAAGCTTAACTTGATACCGAACTCAATTTCACGAAAAAGAAGTTTTATCTCAAAAACTTTCTATCTACATCAAAATGTTTGGGAATTAAGAACTGATGGAAAAAAAGCCAAATATCTTTTTGGTAAATCCTGATGGAGTATTTTATTGCTTCGAGGAGCTTTTTTTATAAAGGAGCTTTTTATAAAATAGCTTTTTATATAAAGAAGCATTTTTTATAAAGAAGCTCTTTTTATAAAGAAGCTTTTTTATAAAGAAGCATTTTTTATAAAGAAGATCTTTTTATAAAGAAGCAATTTTTATAAAGAAGCTCTTTTTATAAAGAAGCTTTTTTTATAAAGAAGCAATTTTTATAAAGAAGCTTTTTTTTATAAAGAAGCGTTTTTTATAAAAAAAGCGTTTTTTATAAAGAAGCTTTTTTATAAAGAAACTTTTTTTCTGTACAAAGTTGAAGAAACTTACTTTTCAATACACTGGAAATTATAATTGCAGTGGATTTAGCAAAGTTGTCTTCAAAATTTGGCACAAGTTTACCACTTCTCACATGTCGTGAATGTGCATTGTTCTACCAAACTGTGCTTTTACTACTCAAGTCTTATCTACTAGACGACCAAAACCTGCATCCAGTTCACCAGGGGAAATGAATCGTTAAGTGGAAAAGGTTTTGTTTTGTCAGACATAAGAATAAATTCCGAAAATTTACACAATTGTATCAGTCGCTTTTCTGTGTCAAGGAAGTTAATACAGTAAAGCTTTTTAACGTAGACAATTAATAAACAAAATTATAAATAATTTTCAAAATTATTTTCAAAATTATACCTTCGGAAGCTCGTCTATTTTTAGATGTTTAAACTAAAAAGAAAATGGCGTGAAATGCAGAGGCATGAATCCTTTAAAATTAATAATCTAAACAGATAGATCAAAATCTAAACAGATCAAAAGTATCTTTCAATTCAATAAACCCCAGGACAATGAAATCAAATTTAATATCACCATTAGTAACGAACGAAGCGTGTAATTTCCGAGGGCGATTATTGACTAAATTCGTGTACAAATTTTGGATTTTTTATATCATGGAATTTACATATTGTATATTAATCAGAGAAAATTTTGTCCTAGTTTGCTCTACAATTCGCAAATTTTCGTCACGACTAAACACTAACAAAAAGCAAATGTAAATAAATAAAAGTATAAAAATTTTTTCTAAATAATTGTAGAGTACGAAAATAGTGTCTTAAAAATAATATAAGATAATGTCTTTAAAAAAGAAGATACTGAAGTTTGCAACATTTTTTTCGTTTAAAAAATTATTAAAAGCAAATTTTTGTTTGGTTTATCATTTTGCTAGTGTAGTTATTTAGTAACTTCGTAAAAATACATGGCAAAATTGAATTTTTGAAAGTTGTAAATATAAATATTTTAAAAGTTTAAAAATGAAAAGAATTCGTGTCTTCATTTTTCGTTCAGTTTAAAACACTCCTTTAAGTTCAAGACATTATTCTTTCATTTTAAGACGTTTTCTCAGTTTAAGACATTATTCTACCATCCCTGTAAAAAGTAAATCCTATTTTCAAGATAGCATTAATTTCAGATGTTTCTTTTTACTGTGATCTAAAGAATTTCTTTCATCTTAAGGCATTATCGTTCCATAAAAGACATGTTTTGTAGTCTAAATTTTCATATGATTATTGTTGAACTTTACTGATGTAACAGCAACGTAAGATCACTTTCATGGCATAATCGAAATTACCCAAGTGGTTAGTTTCCGTGACCATCAAGGGAATCTGTGACACTAGACTGGTCGCGATATGATTGTCTCAGCAGTATGTCTGAAATGTCCAATAACATTCGTGCATTCTGCACTAAGATTGCACTATTACGTATCAGGAAATTGCTATTCTGCAAACTTACACAATAATTACAAAAGTACAAAAATAAGCAGATGAAATAAATAAATTACGCTACAAGAATCTTACATATATTATTATACACATATAATTTCTTGTTTACACATCATCATTATTTGTTTATATCTGGATCCAAATAAGAATAGAACAAAATCAACAAGAACGTAGGAGCATAAAATAGATGCATACACGCGTTACTTTGTCTTTACATATCGATTAAAGGACCAACTGACCTAAATATTCCTGATGCTGCTGCATCTGCATGAAAATCATTGTTTTCATATCTATATCTTTACTTGCGTTCGATCAAGCGCAAATTCTCGAAATGCAGTCCCATGAACTGAAGCCGAATCCATTATGCCTGTGTTACGCTAAGCTCTCGCACTTAAAAGCCTTCAAGTTTAAGACTTATAAAAAAAGGATTGTAAATGTAAATTATTTGGCCTTAAAAACAAATGACACTACTCAAGAATAATAAAGCATCACGTAGAAAGAAATCCTATTATTTAACATTGCTCATAAAATTAAATATACCCCTCATAAAAATCGTAAAATGCATTCCTATCTCATTACAAATTTTACTGCAGATCTTTTATGCATTTAAGGAGCATAATCCGACAAATTATTCCAACAATTTTACATGAATAATTTTACGTTATTAAAATGCTGCCTTTTATGGCCACCTAGAGTGCATTCCATTTTTCGAAAAATTCTGGTTATGCAAACATAGAATTTAAAAGAAAGTGCAGCAGCATAAAATTTGCAAAAGTGAATTGGAAATTTAAAGAATCCGAAAAACGTGTTAAAATTTACATGCTTGAAATTTGTATTGCCTAGAATTGCGCTCGATTTTGAAAGAGAAAAACTGTTAGTTGCAAGTGACACAAAGTGAATTTGCATATCGGACCAGAAAATCCACTCTATTTTATACTGATATATATGAAATGAATATTTAAACTAAATATATCATATCTTGTTTTGTGTCCATTGATCCCACAAGGCTTGATTCAGTAAACTATAGTTAACTCATTTACATTAATTCTGTAGAGTGTTTCTGAACGGATAAACCGAGATAATCAAAACCATGTATATAGTAATAATTACAGAATATTTAATGAGCACATTTATCTATGATTTCAGTTTCCAGTTAGTTTTTTTCCAACACGTTTTCCACTCTAATGTATAATGTTATTAAATCGATTCTGTGTTATAAACGCGATTTATATAACGTACATTTTTGTAATTAAAAGTATAATACATCTTTCTAATTAAATATATGTGATACATCTTTCTAATTAACGATTCAATCTATTCGAAATTTTAAATATACTTTTTATTAAACGATATTATGCAACTTTTTTTAAAGAAATTTCTATTAATAAATTTTATTAATAAATTTTATTAATACATTTTATTAATAAATTTTATTAGTAAATTTTATTAAACATATTGAAGATTTAAACATTCCTATGAACAAAAAGTTCAAATTTTTAATCAAAAGAAAAAAAACATTTAAAGAGAACCTTCCAAAATATTGAGAAGCCAAAGCTGGAAACTTGAAAATAAGCTTAATTCAGATTGTGTCATTTTAATTAATCGTCTTATCTCACAGAAAAGTATTTTGCGTAAAACAAAGTTGTACGAGTTAAGTACAAAGCCAGACACTTGTAAGGGAAATTGAAATGCAGTCGCAGAAAGCTTTCAGGATGAACAGTTTCCGTAATGAAGTCAAATATTAAAAACTAAATTTCATTAAATATGCTGCTTTCTAGGCTGAAAGAAAATGAATAACTAAATGTCGAACGTTGTATATTCTGCAACTGATCACAGTGGACTGTGTTATTTTAATTAAGTGTCAATCTTTTAAATAGATTCTCCACAGTTCACAGCTCAGTGAAAATATACTATACCAAACTTTTATATACTTTATTTTTTTATTCTGCTTTATTTGTTATCGAAAAATTTTGATTGATCTAGAAAATAGTTTCTCTTCTGTACTTTATTTCTTTTGTTTTCGTTTCTAATTCTTATTTTTACTTTCTTTCATTTTTTAATATTTTATACTCTTTCTTTTACTTTAAATTACAGAGATTTTTAATTACAATATATATAGTTATAAATATTATTTATATTTTATTATTATTTGATTTGTATTTTCCAATGTAGTCCCTTATTTACATATCTTATGTTTTCTGTATTTAGAAAAACATAATTGTCAAAATTCTGGCAAAATATCTTAGAAAAAAAAAATTCTCGAAACTTGGACTTTGCTTGTCGACGACAATTAAGTCGGGTCATTAGATTCTGGAAGCAATGGAGCTTGATTACGTTCCAATAGAAAATTGGTCCAAGCCTTAATTAACACAATGAGGGTATTAAACAAGCCTCTTCAATATCACGATTCTTAAACCACCTGTTCGAACAATTCTTGTTCGAATCATATTCTTTTATGAAAATCTGAAACACAGGAATGTTGTCTTCAAAAGCTCATTCATTATTTCAAAAAAGAATTTTTGATAGTTAATTTAAAGGATAAATTAATTTAAAAGATAAATGAATTTAAAAGATGAATGAATTTTAAAGATAATTGAATTTTAAAGATAACTGAATTTAAAAGATAATTGAACTTATAAGATAATTGAATTTAAAAGATAAGTGAATTGAAAAGTTAAAATTCATAATTTAAAAGATTAATGAATTGAAAAGATAAAATTCATAATTTAAAAGATAAATGAATTTTTGAAAAATTAAAATTCATAATTTAAAGGACGAATGAATAATTTCAAAGTTCGAATCAAACTACTGTAATTAACTTCAAATCACTCAGCAATCAGCTGATTAAAAACAAAACAAAAACAACTTCATTTCAAACCTACAATTCAGTAATTCTCAAATTTCAAAACTAATTCATTGATTCTCGAATCCATATTTGTCCGAGATAGGAAAGAATATGACGAATCGAATTAAACTTTTGCTATCATTGTGACGAGAATATAAAGCAAACTATTTTTCCAGAAATCGATTGCTTCTTTGGAGAGTTATTCAGTCGTATTTATTGTGACACAAGAGCTACCGAGAAAACGTTGACGAACAAGATGAACAGTGAATCGTGAAATGCAGGAAAGCTGACATTGCCTTTTCGTCGATCTTTAGTCCCATTCTGGCGACTGATTTCGTCGTCTTTATATTTTCTGCCTTCAAGTGGAAACTTGCGGAAAAGTGCTTTTCCCTCGACATTGAAATCCATCAAAAATGTGCAGCACAGACTCTTTAAAAAGTCAGAATAACACAGAACTTTTAGAAGACTTCGAATCTTCCAAATACAATGACACACTTACATCACGAATCAATCAGTTGCGCGAGATGCTCGAAATCTTACGTCAAGCTCTTCAAGTTGAGAGATTGAATTTACACCCCGTGACATGCAATTAACCTCGTGGACTATTTGTCGTGATGAGCAACTTTGGACCCAAGAAGGTTTCAGTAGAATTTATTTTACTAGAGGTTTTTTTTTTATTACATTGCATTGTATTACGTTCCATTACACTGAATTTCATTGCATTCGGGTGCATTACGTTGAATTGCAGTGAGTTAGGTTGCATTGCATTGTATTTCATTTAATTGCATTATATTGCATTGCAATACGTTTCATTGCGTTACGTTACATTGTATTGCGTTGCGTTACACTGTATTGCGTTGCGTTACGTTACACTGTATTGCGTTACGTTACATTGTATTGCATTACGGTGCATTGTGTTGCATTACGTTGCATTGTATTGCATTACGTTGCATTGT
>WNHD01007491.1:0-10363 GCA_011057455.1 Ganaspis sp. Gsp50 | reverse complement strand
GATTATTTTAAAAGTTATACTAAAAAATGGAATTTTTATTGTCAAAAATCATGAAAAATTGTCATTTACTTCTTCAATTTTAGGTAAAATATATACTTTATATACATCAATCGATTCATATTTTAATGTAGAAAAATTTACCTACAGAAACTGTCTTTAAGAAATGATAATTATAAAAGTTAGATGAGAAAATTGAATTTTAAGAGTCAAAAATGATAGAAAATTATCATTTACTCCATCAATTATTGATAAAATATAGACATTATATAGGTCAATTGTTTCGTCTCGATGCAAGGAATCTAAATTTTTTGGTCGTAACTTCAAATTTTTATTGGAGAAGAAATTTTAAGGAATAAACCGTATTTTTTAAAGAAAAAAGGTTCCCAAAAATTTTGGTTTGAGTATTTTTAAAAATCCCTGTGTCCGTTTCTAGATGTTCATGAGCGTAAAAAGTATACTAAATTTTATGAAAATCGGTTGAAGCGTTCTCGAGATATTTTATCTAGTAAAAAGCGCGACACACACACACATACATCTGGACATTTGCTTAAAATTTAATATAATATACATTTTAGATGAAAATATGTTGATGTAGACTATTTTTGGAAAATCGAAATTCGTCACCATGACAATGCTTCCCTATGAGGTAGCAATTAATAAAAATTGAATTATTCCGTAAACAAATAGTAAAACAGGAATTCTAAAAATATCATTCCAAAGCTTATAAAAATCCGCATCCAACGAACTCTATATAAAGCGTTTTCGATAAGGCTTTATTGAATAAATAAATAATTAATATTAGCTAATTAACAAATGGATATAATCCGTAATAATGCAGATAGAATATTAGATCTTTTTTAATTAGCAAAATTATACGCTTCTGCTTTAAACAGAAGACAAACAAAGCATTTTTGATAATTGGAATCCAATTAAAAATGTTAGAAACCTTTCTGCATGCTTTAAGGGAATCAACCAGACGGAAATTCTCTGTAAGTGATTTTGGATGTTTTTATTATCAAAAATGCTTTCTCTAGGTTTTGTGCAAAGCAGAATCATATGAACTTGCTAATTAAAAAAGATCTAATATTCTATCATTATTATTACGGATTATATCCATTTGTTAAATAGCTAATATTAATTATTTATTTATTCAATAATGCCTTATCGAAAATGATTCATATGTGGTTCGTTGGATGTGGATTTTTATAAGCTTTGCAACAGTATTTTTGGAATTTCTGTTTTACTATTTGTTTAAGAAATAATTCAATTTTTAATTGTTTATAATTATTTATAGCGAAAACAAAAGATCGACATTTTGTTTACTTCTTACTTTGAAAGCACATATCCTAATCTTTATTTTAAGAGAAAAAAAAGAAAATAAAAAGGGTCCATTTGCAAGAAAAAATTATAAATATTTTTAAATTGTTTTAAAAATGAATAAATTTTTAATTTTTTAAAAGTTTGTTCATACCATTGAAAAGAGCAGGAAAAAAACTAAAAAACTTATATGTCCAAATTTTGTAATTCCATCACTATGGATTATTATAAAGTAAAATGTACACATTTTACACGGTTTTTCAAACCCCTCTACAGTATTTATTAAACTTAATAATAGTTGGTGGGTGAAGTACTCACCCGTAGTATTAAGCTTTGTATAAATTTTAACTTGATAAAAAATAGTTCATTTTTCAACTTGGATCACTTGAGAAATTTTGCCCCATATATATAATTAACTTTTAAATTTGTTTTGCAACACATTATTATAGATATTTGAAAGTATTTAGCACAACTTCTTGTCAATTTAATTCTTTTTTATAAGCATTTACAAAAACTTTTTTGAATGTGGAAACCCACATGTGGTCTGGGGTCAAAACACTAAGTTTTCATTTTATAGGACATTATTGTGAATGTCTCATGAATCGGTGAATGATTTTTATGATTAAATAATTTATAAATTACAAATGATATTGGTGGCATTTTTATGGTTGTCAATTGAGAAAGTAGGTGCGCGACGCGCGCTCTTGTATTTAAAGAGGTTCTCTGTGTAACGATTGTTTACCTTCCCTTAGGTTTTCAATCGCACATTTAAGTATTAAATACAAATTTAGAAAATAATTAAAATAAAATACACAAAGATTTGACGTCAGATATTACCACTATATATTACAAATTTATTATATAAAATCAAATATACATTATAAACAACACGAACAATCGCAGCACACTCACACACACTCATACGATTGTTCATATATTTAGGATATTTATATATAATATTTATTATTTATATATTTATTTATATATTTATTATTTATATATATTTATTATTTATACATATATAATATTTCAAATATTTAGGAAACTTTAAAAACAATATAATTATAAAGATAATAAAATATAGAGATGCTAAAATGGACGATTATAAAAACAGATTATAAAGAATAAATTAAAACAAAAAAGGTACGAAATATACAATAAAACTTATCGTCCCGATGCGATAGACGTAATTTCTTTAAAAATTGCAAGTGGCGTCTTCGGCTCATAGAAACAATGGGCATGGAGATCAAGGAATCGTCAGCAATTAATATTTTCTAATTCCATAAGAAATTCGCCAATTCCAGAAATGGAGCTAATTCTCTTTTTTTCTTCCAACCGTAGATCGTGAAATCCGTTTTTTCCTTCCGCTCACTTGTCCACACTGTTGAATCTGAACCGCCACTTCGTAATTTATCGCCACTCTAATTTTATTAAAAGAATACAAAAAATACATTACAAAAAATACACTATAGTAAACACAGAACAGAATAAAAATTTAATTTAAATAAAATAATATGTACCTCTGTGCTGCCCGCGACACGCAAGGCAGTGGAGATTACTTCACATCGTCAGGAACGACAGTGAAGACAAGTGAAAACGGAAGGTTTTTTATTAATCTCCAAATCTCCTTCACCCCAACTCCTAAACCTCCACGCTCATCTGTCCCTTAATAATTAGGCAATGAAGAGACTCATGTCCAATTAATAATTTTAATTTAAATACAAAAGTCTGAATCAATTAATCTGTGTAATAGATTTTCTCATGAATTTTCTCAAATTTTGGAAAAACGTATTGTTTTGTGTCCTATATATGAGTAACAAATCCTAATGCACTTTGCTCAGTAAGAAACTGTCAAATTTAGGTTCAAATTTGCAACATTTAACACAGGATTCCTATTCTAAGCGACCCAAAATGACACATATTAATTTACATCTGAAAAAACGTCCTCACCAATTTTTTAAAAAACTAGTATATAATGGAGAATAATAAGTGAATTAATAGCTGTTATTATGTTGGTGGGGTAAATCGACGCTGTGGGTAAATTGACGCATTGGTATTTTAACCCTTTTTTCTTGACATAGGAGTAAGAGGTTGTTATGGAGTGTAACTTGTACTATTTTAGTTAGGTAGACGAAGTTTTATGTAATTTTATTGTTTTAATAAAAAATAAGAAGCAATTTTGTTTTTTTAGAAGTTGCGCGAGCACTTTTTTGTTTAAAAACATTTACATATTCAATATAATAATTTTATAATTTAAGTTTTTTCAGCACGATATTCCAGTGATTTCCGATATACTCTTTCGATACGCATATGCTTTTTTGTTAGTTTGTTGGAAGTATTACTATTATTCGCTTTGAAATATCTAAGGTCAGGTTGGGGCAAATCGACGCATACGGTGGTGGGTCAAACCGATACTGATTAAATTATGTACACGCGTTAGTTTTGTGGAACCACGGACACAAAGTTTTAATGACGACTAGGAAAAAAAATGCATTTCGCGTATAATATAATTTACTGAAAGTAAATTATATTCACATCCCTGTGTTTTATGTCGAACAGAAAGTATCGATTTAGTGAAATATGGATTTGTTTTCCAGTTGTTGATTCCTTCCTCTATCAAAGAATCTAACGAGCTCTTAGTCATCCCAGCCCGCTGTCAATCATTACAGAAAAAAGTCAAACTGTTTCTGCCAGTCATTTGAATCACTAATTACTTTTTCTTATTTCATCATATATAAATATAAATATATATGAAACATGGTGCGCATATAGGTTCATAAGAATTCTGTTGTTCATAAAATTAAAATGAAAGAAGCTGTATTAGATGTTCATTGTAATAAACTATCAATTAGAGGAGCAGCCAAAGAGATTAATGTTAATAAAAAGACACTCAAGAGATGGTAAAAAAACAAACGAAGATGAAGCTAAAACTGGAACTGTTTCAATAATGCATTCTGGAAGAAGTACGGTATGTGGCATTATTTTAAATGTTTCAAGGTTAACATAACCTTAAATCTCAAAATTAATAAAGCAATAAACTTTAATTAAAACAGTTCTTTTTGATACAAACCAAAGAAATTCATTCTCAACAAACTTAAATTGTAAACATAATGATTCAGTAGCATATTAAAAAAAAATATTTTGAATCAAAACAAAAATTAATTCTTAGACCTTTTGCATTAATTTCTTTGTGAACTCTTTTAGAAGTAATATTTATCTCAATAGAACAAATATTTTTTTATTTTCTCTAAAGTGTTTTCTACAAACTTCATATATAATTTATAGTTCTTAAATATTTCGTTTCAAAAGTGAACAAGTACAAATATTTTTAAAAACAATAAGTTAAAATCTACTCTATACTTTGTTTTTAGTTTCGTAAATTTAAGAATTATTTTTAGAACAGTAAAAAGGTTATGGAAAGAATTTTAACAATAATAAACGTTTACTTATGACAAAAGAAACAAAAAATGTTTTCCAGCAGACATTAGTTTATGTTCCTGTTCATATTACTTTCTTTTAATTAATAAAATGCATGTTTATAAAAAGTAACAATTTTCAGTTAAAATATTAATATTTTGTTTTTATTTAAGGTTTTCACAGAAGAATCAGAAATGGCACTGGTAGAATACTTATTGCATTGCAACTCCATGTACTTAGGACTAACAAGGTTAGATGCTCACAGACATTCATACGATTTTGCAAAAAAATTAGAAATTAATGTTCCAAAATTTTGGGAGTAATCAAAATTGTCTGGCAGAGAATGGCTGAAAATTTTTTTAAAGCGTCATCTTGTGTTATCGAGTCGCAAACCAGAAGCAAAGAGTTTAGCACGTGCTACAAATTTTAATCACACAAACGTCAGTGTATTCTTTCAATAGTTGAAATTAGTTCTGGTCCAATATAAATTTCTACTACAAAATATTTACAACATGGACTAAACGGGTGTAAGTACAGTTCAAACACCTGATAGAGTCATTGTTCGACGTTGTGCAAAGCAAATTGTCCGAATCATTTTAGCTGAGTGAGGTACTTTAGTAACAATGGCTTAGCAGTGTCAGCAACAGGAAATTTGATCCCTCTGTTTTTCATATTTCCAAGAAAAAAATTTAAGCACCATTTTCTCAATGGTGGACCAAATGGATGTGCTAGTAGCTGTAATCCTACTGGATGGATAAATGCAGAACATTATCTCAATTTTATAAAAATTTTTCAATTAAATGTTCGTGCAAATGTTGATTAACCTGTTTTCCTCATTTTGCATAACCACGAGACACACTTATCTATTGCTGCTCTTGATTATTGTACAGAGAATGGAATTGTTGTTCTTTCACTGACACCAGACTGTTCGTACAAAATTTCTGGCCCTTGATCGAACAGTTTTTGGACCGTTTAGAAAAGCAGTTAATTCACAATCTGATAACTGGTGCACTAACAATCCTGGAAGAACAACGACTATTTACGATATTCTAGGATCTTTCGTTTTAATCATGTTTTAATAATAATATATGAAACATGTGTTCTTTTGTCTTAAATTTACGATAAATATTTTGTAGAAATGTTTTCTTGAAAATTATTTGCTTATTTTAAACTTACATTCCAGATGTTATAGCAACACATAGTTTAATTAAATAAACTAATTATCTACGTCAAAAAACTAAACTATTTGAAATATACTAATGAAATGTAACTTATTAGATAATTCTTCGCTATTTGGTATCAAATTAAATGTTAACTTCGTTTTGTACTAATACGTTTTGTATTTTCTTACACCTGTACTTATAATTTATTAATCCTATGACTTGCTTCAAATTTCAATTAAATTTAAGGTGGATGCCTGTCCCATACTCACAGGAAGATTTTAGTTTTAATAGAAAAAGAAATTATAAATTAATACCTATCATACTTATTAATTTTTAAGGTCCCCTTTCTGCCCACCAAAATGTTCGTTTTGATACGCCCCTGCATAATTAGAGTAAGTATAAAGCGACAATTTTTATTTATTATTATTATTATTATTATTATTATTATTATTATTATTTATTATTTACGCAATAATAGTGCATGAGCATTTTTATTTCTCGAAAATGTTCAAGTGGGTCGATTTGCCCCAAGGGGTGCTTCGATTTGAATGCACAAATTGCATTTTCAGAATTTGATGCACTTCAATTCAAACCTGTTTAAAACTAAAACTAAAAAAGATAAATAAAAAACTGTCGATAATTTTGAAACTGTAATTGATAACCTTTAGAATGGTATAAATTTCATTTAATTTAAAAAATAATTTCATAGGTTTTTACCTGCCTGACCAAAAGTGCGTGAATTTGCCCCACTCCTACCTCTGTGGAAAAGATTCGGGAGGGGTTGCCATGATGAATTTTTAGTTAAAGTAGTTTAAAATAAAAACATAAATTAGCTCTTCATTGAAAATTCACTTGAGAGAAAATTAAAATGATACAAGCAAATTAATAATGCTCCAAACAAAGTGAAAAATTTAATTAATTTTCTATTTGGTCTATAAAAAATTCAACGTTATGGTTTTCTATGAGAAAAAAATGCGTTGATTGCTCGACAATAAGGCTCTAACGGAAGGCTAGTGAACTACCTGAACTAGTTTCACATGAAAATGATTGTTTTTTTAAAACATGCTCGGACGTTTTGAGTAATACCTTGGAAACCTCTAAATATTTGTTAAGTTTTCTGGTCTTGAATCGAAGGCGGTACTTTAAGCTTTGCAGCAATATTGGTTTAAGCTTTTAAATGCAGTTTTTAAACATTCTGCAACGAGTTAAATTTGAAAGAAAGTCTTTTGAGGTTATGCAAAAAATTAAGCCAATTGGACAATTCAAACTGTGGATTTGAATTCAGGAATAAAAATACATGACAATACACTACGGTAGTGTTTTGGTCAAGAGGGAATTGTTTTTGTGTTTGTCAGTGTAATAGTTTATAAAATTAGGTTTTAGCGTAAGGGGCCGTCCTTAAATTACGTAAGGTAATATTCAAAAAATTTTAACCACCCACCCCACTATGTAAGACTTTTCATACAGTAAAAATTAAAAATTAACATAGGACGTAAGATTTTATTGGACCACACCCCCCCCCCCCTCTATAACATTTACGTAATTTACGGACGGTCCCTGATCAGGAAAATAGTATTTTTTAAGAATTAAATGTAATCTTTCTGTAGATGTACATGTTCTAATTACAGGAGTATGCTTTACTCAGGATATAGATTTAGTATTCAAACATATGAACAATGCAAGATATCTTCGTGAATTAGATTTTGCAAGATTTCACTATTATGACACATCAGGATTATTTTCTGCAGTTAGTAAAAAAGGAGGAGGAATGGTACAAGGTGCTTGCTCATCGAGATATCGAAGACCACTGTCTATTTTTACTCCTTACAAGATTACTACCCAGGTAATATATTAAAAGATGAATAAAATACAAACTATTTTTATTTTATAATTAAATAACCGTTTTTTCCTTATTTCGTACATGAAATTTTGTGTTTCTTATATCTTTCGATTTTAATTTTTTTTACAAAGCTTTGTTAAAAATGCTTTTGATTCTACTTAACTGTTGCGTCTGTAACTTTTATAAATTAATTAATTGGAATGTAAAAAAATGGTACATTATGCAAAAAGTGTGAAAAAGTTGCATACGATGTTTTATTATGCTTGTTGTAATATTGGGCACCTTATTTAGGTGTTTAAAAAGTATTAATTTGTCCATTATTTGACTCCTGTCATTGTTTTAGGTTAAACTGGGGAAGGGTCCTTAATTTAACGAAAATTATTTAACTCTTTTCGATAAAATAATGATTAATTCACTATTTAGCGTAAAACGATGAGAGGGTAGAAGTAAGGGACAACTTAGCAGAATCATTGTAATGCAAGATACACATCGTTCATACACCTAAATAAGTAATTTTGTAATCTTTCAGAAAACAAGAGATTGCTTAAGAATTTTAAAACTTGTACCTAAAAAGTACTTTTTACCCAGACTTTCATTTAAGTAGAAGAAAGCAATTGACATACTTAAATTTTTCATTAATTGTTAAATATATCTTATGACTAAATTTTAGGGGACACGATGAGAAACAAGAAGTCAAAGTAAACTTACGGAAATCATTATTAAGACAAAAGAATTTACGCTTTTCGGAAAAAGAAAAAAGACGAAAAAGGTTAAATAAATATAAAATATAAATTATAAGAATAAAAAAAGACACTTGTTTGGGAAAATGCATTAGGCACCATAGGGGGTCCGCGATGGACGCGTGTACACCCCCCGTGTGTGGGACTCCATTGAGACTACCCACTAAACCCGTCTCCTCCAACCCGGGCATTTGCCTTCCTGCGGAACTGCCAGCATGGCTCTAGACTTCACAGAAAGACAACCCGCTTGAACCTTGGGAGCCCTCAAACGAGCGCAGACCAGCCTGTCCAGTCGCAGATCCGCCGTGTACCTAAGTCTCCGGCGGATCAACGACACGCCAGACTAATGTCCGCGCCCGCCCGAGGGACCCCAAGGTGTACTTCAATTTCCTTTTCTTTCCTCCCAGCGCCGAAGCGCCTCTTCGTGCTTTCCAGCTTCCAGAACCTTCCGGAAGACTGCGCACTTGCCTGATCCCGAAACGTGGTCACAGGCCGCTCCCTCCTTTTCGCTGCACAAGCAGCACCGGTGACATCTGATCACCGTAACCCATTTCCTTACACAGCAACTAAGGAAGCCAACCTTGACATGGCCAAGCTGCTCCAAAATTGCTGCTGCTCGGCAGGTTAGGGTGTCTTCCAACTTAATTCCTCTCGTATTTGCATCCAGCAACTTCACTTTCCTGTTGGCCTTTGGCGTTTGTAAAACGCCGTCTAAAGCCAGAACGACCTCTTCCTCCTCGATGAGACTGTCCAGATCTCGGACTTCCAGAGTAATTTTCTGGTCATCTTGCGACAGCACAGTTGCCAAGCCTTGCACGATCTCTGTAACCTTTGCAGCAAAAATTTCTTTTTTGGAGCCTCCTCCTAATCTCAGGAGGATGTTTCCTTCTTGTGTGGGCCTTGCGCCCACCACTTCTGACTGACACTGCTCAGGCTTAACCTCCTTTCTAAGTTTGCTGAGGACAGACGCATATGTCTGTCCCTTAGCAACCCTAATGAGCATGATTCTTTTGTCTCGGCGTCTTCTCTCTGGTCCTTGGGACCGTGGTTTGCGTCGGCTCTGTCGATCGTAAAGCATTCGGAGCTTTTGGAACCTTTGCCTTTTCCGTAAAGGTTCCCTCGGTTTTCGCCTTTTTCTGCCGCTCTCTAAGAGGCGGACTATTCTCTTTTTTCCTTTTTTGACTCTCCAGGACGACTTACTTTCAGACGACTGGAAATTTATTCAAAAACTTGGTCCAACGTTTCGAGAACTAAGCGTTCTCCACTTCAGGGACAAAAAATAGTTTAGTTGTTCTTAAAAATAAATTACAATTTTTGTCTAATACAATAACATGTTTTTTGTAAATTAAATTAAATTTTTAAATTTAAATTCATATTTAAATAAAATTAAATTTAAATTAAATAACGACACTTCCAGATGACTGGAAATTTATTAAAAAACTTGGTCCAATGTTTCGAGAACTAAGCGTTTTCCTCTTCAGGCACTATAAAATAGTTTAGTTGTTCTTAAAAATAATTTACAATTTTTGTCTAAAACAATAATATGTTTTTTAAATTTAAATGTAAATAAAATTAAATATAAATTAACTTACATTATTAAGCAGATGATAAAATGCCTATTAGGATCCGCTTGTATTGAAGGTATTTTATTTAAAGAAAAAAAAATTCAAAATTGTGTATGGAAATCGCTAACGCTTTGACCGCTAATTGCAGGCCATCATCAGAGCGCTCTTTATTGAATATATAATTTTACAAAAAAATGAGAATGATGATGGTGATGATGATAGATGATGATGATATGAGGAGTTTCTTTATATTTTCAGGCAGTTATTGAATTTTTTATCTCAAAAAAATGTTGTAAAATCCTTATTTTAATGCGGCAAAAT
>WNHD01007490.1:0-12545 GCA_011057455.1 Ganaspis sp. Gsp50 | reverse complement strand
TAATTTCATGGCTCTGAGATCAATTCCGTAAGATAAAATAGATGTTAATATATTCTTATTGCCAAAAATTATGCTGGGCGCCAGTTCGTTAAGGGAGGGCAAAGTTAATTAATTAAATAAACGCGATGATATACCTAAATAAGTTTCTATACGATATTAGAAGACATACCATATTTTTGGTCGATATCCCCGGGTGATAACACTCCATAGGAATAAGGCCTAGGACACGATGAGAGACGGACGTAATCATTTCAAGAGCGAGCAACCTCCTGAAATCATTAACGATCCAAAAATACTATAAAAATCTTTAATGTTCCCGAGCTGAACACTGAAGATTCGATACCAAACCTAACGCAAAAGGGGAACGCAGTTTGTCGGTAACGAACAACCGAATTAAAAATTATGGACAAGAGAGTCAAATAAAATACGCAGGAAAGTAACGCATCCTCAAAAACGAAATTTCATACGCAATTAAAATTTATAAGAATAATTACCGAATACTCTGAATTAAAACTTTCGATAAATCAAAAGCAATACTAAATTTAAATTACGGTAGGACTACTCCAGATGTTATCCCGTAATTCTCCGACGGAAAGGATGTTAATTTGTTATAAGAATACTTTTTGATCCCAGAGTCAGAGGAAATGCTCGGCTCTCAGTATTGTAAAGTAGAGAGGGTAGGGTTCCAGATTGTCACATAACGAAGAAAACATAAACTACAAGAAATTAAACTCAAGAAAATTTAAATTAACAAATTAACAATATTTATTCGTTTATCCAAAAATAGAAATATGTGAATTAACATTTGAAATTACATTTGAGCCAAAGGGAATATAATCAAAATAATCGACAACGAAAATAAATTTCGAAAGGGTCAAAACAAACAATTGATAAACTCAGAAAGCAAAAGATTAACAAAAGAAAATCATAATTGACGCTGATATCAATAATAATCATAAGTCGATAGGATATAATATAATTCTGTGTTAACAAAAGTTAGAAAACAAACAAGGTTTTGTGTCGAAAGCAAATTGTTAATTAAAGAAAAACATATCATTCAAGAATCGGTAGGGAAGATAACAAAAGAAATGGGAGAAATCAATTTTTATATAATCAAAAGCAATGATTTAAACAATTTTCAAATAAACAATAGTGGCAGGTATCGATAGGGAGAAAGATAAAATAATATTAACAATATAAATGGGGAAAAGACAACAAATGGTCTCATTATATTGTTTAAACAATTCGAAATAATATCATCAACATTCCAACCCAAGATACAAACTTTCACTCCATATTATTTAAACTATTATTGACAAAATAAATTAATCAAAAAGAAATATAATTTTTTTAGTTATGATGTCGAAGTGCAGAATTTAAAGACAAGTGGTTAAATTAAAATCATTTGATAATGCAATTTTGAAATAATTTGGAAAATGAAGAAAAGGAATAAATTTAAGTTAATTCACTGTATACGTTGAGCAAAACATGGAATTAATCTTACAGAATTTTAACAAGATAGAAATTTTATTTTGATTCGAACTTTAGGCTTTGTTTCGATGACCTTGCGAGGGTTGATGATATTACGATTAACAATGTCGTGAATGTGATTCATCGCAAGAAACATCGAATACATTTTCCAAATTCAAAAAAAATTAGAAATTCGTCACTCAACAAAAAAAAGATTAAATTTTAAATCAATTAATTATAAAGAAATTACAGTTTTTTTTATATTATGAAATAAATTGGATAATTCTAGCCGTGACCGCATCGCTCTCTCTCTCTCTCTTGCACTTGTAAAACTACTCAAACATTTTGAAAGTTAAAGAAATTACGAAAATTTACACACACTGTTAAGGAAAGTAGGAAGTTGAAATAACATGGTAAATTATAACACTTCGCGACCAAAAATACTTTTTTGAAGGCAAATCAGCCTGGGAAAGCTTGCATTTAGACGAAAAAGCAAAAAGTTTACTTACATGTCGATATTAATTTCGAAGATATATAATCTTTCTTTTTTTCTTTGTTTTTGTTAGTTCACTTGAACTTTATAATATGTTTCTCATTCCTTCTTTTCCGTCGTATTTTATTAAACTTTGACCATTCGCCTTTTTAAGCGTTTTACAACTCTCAAACGACGAAGGGGGAAACTTCCCCAAGATTCTCCTTAACTCGACGACGACAATATTACAAGTAGTGTAAGCTGAATTTTCTTTCCGGTAGCAACATGTGCTTCTCCCTTTCCTCTCTCTTTCCTTCGCTCTTTTATCTCTGTCCCGTGTTAATCCTAATACTACTAGCGCCTGCGCTCGAAATCCGGAAACACGCCTACAAACGGCAGGGCCCAAGCAACAGAGTTTCGATCCTGTAGATCGAATTTTAAACTCCAAAACCTTCCCATAAAATTTTAGGAATAAACAATAAGTTGAACAATTTTACAGGATGCCAAATTTCCTGTTAACATTTAGAAAATTTTGGCTATTTTCTAAATGTTTTAAATGCTAAATTATTTTCCTTTCATAAAATGTCCATGAGGTTGGGTCAATATGATATTTAATTCCACCACGTGTATCCAACATGAGGAAATTATTCGAAATTTCGGATAGCCGTCGGCTTCTATTGAGGGGCTTAATTATTTTCTGAATCATCGGTCGATGCCTTGAAGCATTTCGGTCACAGCGCATATGTAACATGGATAGCAGCGAATTTGAATAGTGATCGATGATCCACGGTCGAATTGTCGGTACGCCGTGCGGTGCTGCTAGCTATAGCGAACGAAGGGAACGAAGGGACGGAGAGATCGAAGACAGAGAACACATTTGCCGATATTCATAGGTTCTCGTACTAGCTGAATTGCGATGTCCTCTTGAGTTGAAGATTCGAGGTCTCGGAAACGGCGATACATGAAATTAAAGCAAAAGACATTCCCGACAATTAATAAACGACCAATGATAACAATAATGCGACTGCGGTACGGCTGATTGAATCTGGAGGATCGTGGGTGTTACTGTCGTTTAATTTTTAAAACAAAGAAAAGAGAAAATTTCATCAAAAATAAAAAGAAATGTAACCGGTAAAATTTACCGTGTTGCATGCTTCACGCTCGATAATAAACTTGTTTAAAATGCTCATTAATTAGGTACTTCTTATAAAAATAATTTTTTTTCTTGAATGGATAATTTTAATACGTTTCAAAATTTAAAGTCCGAAAAATTACATGTAAAGTATTTAAAATATTTTAAAGAATTTTATTTCAAACAAAGTTTCTGATTAGAATTTCGTAAAAAAATCAAAAGATCTAATTCCCCAGTAAGATGGACAAAATTGAAAACAATTGTACTGTTTTAATAACACTGAATTCCATTATTCTTGTATTGTTTTCTATTCCTTGCAAGATGTTGAAATGAAGCTAAATGCAACTATTTTGAATAACTATTTAATTCCTTTACAAGGAAAAAATTCCAATGATTCCAAGAATTGAACCTGGGGACACATCTGGGACTGACAGTAATATTTTTTAGCGACGAACTCAGCCTGTATATGGGGACACTTGAAAGTCATACCAAATTTGAAGTTGATTGATTAATTTTTACTCAAGTTATCGTGAAACATAGCTTTAATACAGACAGACAGACGTACAGACACTTTTGTAAAAACCATTTTTTCGGTATCAGGGGGTCTCAAAACGTCGAGAAAGGATGGAATTAGCAAAAGTCAAAATTCGCACATTTTGCATACCTTCTCATTATTGATGAGAATGTAAAAAAACAATTTTTTAAAAAATTGCTGAAAATGCATTAATTTGAGTCTGGTTTTTTGTGCATTACACTTAATTCGACATTTTATAAGGATTCACAAAGAAAAAGTGAAAGAATTTTTTTATTTTTTGCAAAATTACATGTTTTTGACTTTGAATTTTCCACTCTCAGTTCACTTTTTTGTGCATTATGAGTACAAAATGTGACTTCAAATTAATTTTTGTTGATAAAACTTGAATTTTTTTGTAATCTTTTTTTTGTTTGCCTAATCTGATGAGAATGTGTCTACAGTATGTTGACTGATTTTACAATCCGAAGGGCGGTGGGGGGGGGGGTCAAAACTGACTTTTTAACATAAAGTGATTTTTCAAATTTTTTTATCTTTTTTGTTGTAAGTGTTAGAGAAATGGTCTAAAAAATAAAAAGGTTTGTTTCTGATTGTAGTTTAGGAAAAAAAAATTTAAAAAAATTCTGATAAAAAATGAAAAAAAAATGATTTTTTTGAATTTTCAAAATTGTTTAATTATGACATTTTTGGTTAGAAATAGCTCTCCAACGAACTCAGCCTGTATTTTGAGACACTTGAAAACCATACCAAATTCGAAGTTGATTGATTAATTTTTACTCAATTTATCGTGAACCATAGCATTAATACAGACAGACAGACAGACAGACAGACGTACAGACACTTTTATAAAAACCATTTGTTTGGTATCAAGGAAACTCAAAACGTCGAAAACGGATGGAATTAGCAAAAGCCAAAATTCGCACATTTTGCATGCTTTCTCATTATTGATGAGAATGTAAAAAAACAATTTTTTCAAAAATTGCCAAAAATGCATTAGTTTCAGTCTGGTTTTTTGTGCATTACACTTAATTTGACATTTTATAAGGAGTCACAAAGAAAAAGTGAAAGATTTTTCTTATTTTTTGCAAAATTACATGTTTTTGACTTTAAATTAATTTTTGTTGATAAAACTTGAATTATTTTGCAATCTTTCTTGTTTGCCTAATCTGATGAAAATGTGTCTACATTATGTTGACTGATTTTACAATTCCGAAGGAGGGGCAGGGGAGTTAAAATTAAATTTTTAACATAAAGCGATTTTTCAAAAATTTGTTTCTCTTTTGGTTTAAGTGTTAGAGAAACTGTCTAAAGGAAAAAAAGGTTTGTTTTTCATTGTAGTTTATGAAAAAAATTGGAAAAAGAAATTTGATAGAAAATGAAAAAAAATGATTTTTTTGAATTTTCAAAATTGTCTAATTTTCACATTTTTGGTCAAAAATGGCTCTCCAACGAACTCAACCTGTATTTTGGGACACTTGAAAACCATACCAAATTTGAAGTTAATTGATTAATTTTTACTCAAGTTATCGTGAACCATAGCTTTAATACAGACAGACAGACAGACACTTTTGCAAAAACTATTTTTACGGTATTAGGGGTCTCAAAACGTCGAGAAATGATGATATTAGCAAAAGTCAAAAATCGCACATTTTGAATACTTTCTCATTATTGATGAGAATGTAAAAATCCATCGAAATACCTCTTGGATAGAAAAAATGATTTGAAACCTGGCGAAGTAATAGTTCAATGTGATTTTGCTGAAAACTATGCCTATGTTGCACAAGATGCTGCAAAATCATTTCATGATAATAATGACAAGTGCACTGTTCACATTGTAGTCTTTTATTATAAGAACGGAGAAGAAATTTTGCATAAGAGTTTAATCATGTTGTCAAATAGTACAACAGATGATACTGCTGCAGTGTATGTGATGCAAGAGTTACTCATACCCGAAATAAAAAAAGTCATTCCAGAGGTTAAAAAAATTATTTATTATTCTGATGGTGCTAAACAGCAGTACAAAAATAAATTTTAAATGAGTAATCTTGTTCATTACAAAAATGATTTCGGAATTGAAGCAAAATGGTGTTTTCATGCAACAGCTCATGGCAAAGGAGGGTGCTATTCTAAAAAGAGAAGCTACTCGAGCAAGTCTTCAAGCAAAGCCATCTGAAGCTATTCTTAACTGAATAGCTCTTTTTATCTGTGCAAAAGAAAAATTCACAGAAATTAATTTTTTTATTATGACCAGAAAAAGCTTCAGAAAACCCAAAAACATCTTGCCAAACGGTTTTCTAAAGCCCCTCAAGTAACGAAAATTTAGAATTGTCTTGCTTTCATTGTCCTCCCTGAAAAAAAGTTACAAGAGATGCGTTTTTCCAGTGCTCAAAGCATTGTAAACATAATAAATTATTGAAATTCTGATAATTTACTCACTAAGTACTAGTTCAATGATTTTTGTTTCCTTTGCATAATAAGCTTACACAATTTTAGATTTAGCCTCGAAGACCAAAGTCGTAAGAAAGATTCAATAGTAGAATAGAGGTTTCGTAAAAAGTTTGTGTTTTTAGTGGATAAGAACTCCACATAACCTAGCAGTATGGGCTATTAGTTACGTGATTAGCACGTTTTCACATCCGACGCAAAGAAAAATTGATCTCGGAATTGCAATAGGCATTTTTAATACTGAATATCTTGTCAAATTTTTGTCCAATGCTAATTTTCGACTACTTTGCTCAACTTTTAATTTTTTAGTCTGTCATATGAACATTCTAAAATCTATTGTTAGTTTCATTTTCAGCACCCTCAAGAACCCCCCAGTAATGATTTTTGTTAATCTATCTCAACTTTTCATTTTTTTAGTCCGCCATATTGGATCCGTCATTATGAATTTCTAAAAACTAATGTTTGATTTATGTTCAGCGACATGGAAAACCCCCTAGTAATCATTTTTGTTCATTTCGCTTAACTTTTAAATTTTTTAGTCCGCCATATTGGTTCCGCCATTTTGAATTTTTAAACATACGTTATAGTATAATAAGTTAACACTACGGGGTTAGTTTTTCCGTGAATAATTAGTTAATTTCTTTGTCTGTTCTTAAGTTACTAACAAAACTGTTGGCTTGATTTTACATTTAAACAGATCAAAAGGCCATGTTAGGGTCGCCATATTGGATTTTATAAAAAGGCCATGTTTTTTTAAAAACTACTTATATATACCAAGATTTTCAGGGCTTAATCAAATTTTTGAAAAGTAATCGATTTTGGGGAGAAGGGTGACACGGTTGACATGAAACGTCCCATCTGGACATTGGCTTCAAACTTCGTTTTTATACTGTTTAGATGAAAATTAGTTAATTTAGACTATTTTTTGAAAATCAAAATTCGTCACGATTACAAGGCTTTCCTTTTCGGAAACAAAAATAAAAAAGTGCCCTAAGACATCAAATGTGAAAAATAGGAATTAATTTTGAAAAAAGAGGTGTTAATAAATTTTGCTGAAAAAAGAATTTTGTTTTGTTTGAAAAGCGAATGAACAATTCTTTTAAATGCGCTATACATAAATTAAAAACTATAATGTTGTGGCATAATTAAACAGACTCGAAAGTGACTCACTGAAAAAGTCAAAACTTCGACCCCCCTACTTTATACAATTTTTCAAAAGAGTTAATATTGCAAGAATGTGATACTGCCACCTAAGGAAAAAATTTACTAAAGTTACAAGACATTCTAATTTTGGATTGGAACAGTTCAGCAATAATGCCCAACGTATCGGTTGCGTGACGCCTGCGTTTAAATTCGCTTTGACTTTTAGTAAAACATTACGTAAGAATGGCATTAACCCCCCCCCCCCATCCCGACGTAAGGGTATGTAGAGATTATTCAAACCCCTCCCCCCTAGGGATCCTTACGTATTTAATGAATGGCTCCTATGCCCATCTACCGTGGTCACGCCTGAGCTTGATTCTAATGACGAGGCTTTGCACTCACCTAATTTGTCAAAGCAATCCATCTTTCCGTTCGAAGATTTAAAGCAATTTTTCAGTAAAGAACTCGGATCTTTCAAGACCTCGATGTCAAAGGATATAAAAAATACGATATCTGCCGAATACAAAATACTGGAAACGTCAATTACAAATACTAGTGGACAAGTTAATAACAATAGTACCCGAATTGACAAATGTGAAAAAAAGTTACATAATCTTGCTCGTAAGTTTGATACTTCCAGTGTCTCCAAGGATTCAAGAGGATGATGTGCTTCGTGTCTAGGTGAGAGTGATGAGCGGTTGCAACGCAAATTTAATGTGCTATTTCATGGAATAAAAGCGATAGAATCTGCCACGACAGGTAACTCTCGTGAATAAGACAAACGCTTTACTTCACCTGCTATGATCATTTTATGTCCTAATCTAATATCCCCTGTGAATATACGTGTTAAAAGAATCGACTTATTCTCACAGAATGCTGCTCGAACCAGACCACTGGTGGGCACTTTCGAAAACTTATCAACGCCGAGAATCATTCTGAATTCTTTCGCAATGTACAAACGGAACATTTAACAACATCAGGATCTACAGGAAGCTATTATTGCCCACGTCCGCACAAGAATGCAACAAGACCAATTCAAACGTGCGAAAGCGGAACTTACCGAGAGGATTTCGAAGGGCAAAGAAAAGCTGGTCATCTGCTTCCAACGTGAGATTCCTTAGGTTATTGCAAAACAGTCGATTCATGCAACTCAGCAGCCTCCAATAGCGTAAATATATCCTACTTACACTTTTATTATCAGAATACAAGAGGGTTGAACTCAAAGGTAAACAACTTTAACTTATTTTATGTAACAGAAGCGTGTTTTCCTCGGTTTCTCGACCCGTTTTCAAGACGCAAAGCTTACCTTTACTTCGGATAGCAGCTTTGTCGGTCTAGGCAGTCAAAGCTGCTGCCCGAAGTAAAGGCAACCTTTGTCTCGAAAACACGCCGGGTAACCGAGCAAAACATACTTCTGTTACATAAAAAGTCGTATGCACCTCGGAGGTAAGCGGTTCTCGTCCTCGCTTGTTTACAGTACACGGCTACACCTCGTACCGCAAACATCAAGCTTGGCCGAGAATCACCCGCTTTACCTCCTAGGTGCATAATGTACTATTCTGATTTCGATTTTATTTATGTTTTCTGTTTCATCGAAACATGCCTAAGCTATTTACCTCTTCGTCTTTGTATTTTGATTTATCTCTTTCTAATGTCTATAGACATAAAAGGTCCATTGAACGAGGTGGTGGGGTCCTTTTAGCTGTTAAAAAGCTTTTCAATCATATCCATTAAACTTATCTGATTTACAGGATACGTATTCTTTGATTAACATTATTGGCTTGTTTATATCAAAAAACAATTTTTTGTTATCATTATTTTATTCTACATAGCCCCCCACCACCCCGGTAACTACAGTTTCTGCATTTCATAACTCGTTGCTGATTTTATATGTGATAGAAAGTTAATCACTTTAGGAGATTTTGAAATACCGTCTTTCACACAAACCATAGGTGATTTTCTGCGAGATTAAAAGTCAGCCGCACTAAATAATCTTTGTCAATTTTTCAATTTGCACCAAGTGAACAACGTCTTGAGCTCTCATAAGAGAAAGTTAGATTTAATTTTTGCTATTTTCAATTGCAATTTACCTATAAAGAAGAACCATGATTCAAAGTTCAATTTTCCACCATGGTTTACGAGAGGGATAATAAATGATATAAGAGTCCAGAACAATTTGCTTAGAGAACCTAAACCTAGATTTGTAATATTTAAAGAACAAATAAAAACTCTATCTTTCATAATACGAAAACACATGGCCCTTGTCAGCTGAATGGATTACCTTTGTATATAAATAAGGAATTAAATAAATAAATAACTTAATGACTGATTTCTCTGAAAGAATCAAAGGAACAAAGATGTTCAAAAATGATTAAAAGACTATTAAATTCTGCTTTAAGGGTGTTCAATGGTAAAAAATGTTTAGTGGTACCAACCCATTTTTGCTTTATTCCTGAAATTTTAGACTTTAACAATTTTTTTTAAAAAATACATACACTTTTTCGAAAAACAGGCTCTGTACAGTAAAAATAGAGGTAATAAGGATTACGAAAAACCTTGGGTTTTCGAGATTTGATGTTTCTCAAAGCGAAAAAATGATGGATTGTACCAAAACTGTCACACTCGGCAGTAAAAGATGGCCGTCATACTTCACGCAAACAGCTGTAGTCAAGTAGATTTCGCAAGCCTTATCGCGCCGGAAATGTAGCGCGCCAAATACATTAAAATTGAAACTTCCAAATTACGAATTTAAACTAAAAACGTTTTTTATTTGTTAAAACGTTAATCAATTTTAATAATTAGTAAAGAGATTTCAAGAAATATATATAATTTTAGAATATTTATATTATTTATGATAATAATTAGTAATATATAAACAGAAAATTTTAAATCAAAAAATTAAATTTATTCATGAAGTGAAAGTAAATTTTAAAAAATAGAGTAAGAAATTGATTTCTCTTCATTTCAACGGTTTTTTAAAATATCAAATTTATTTTTTTACCAAAATAAATTAACAAATTAACTTTTTTTAGACAAATGAAAATAAAATTTTAAAATTTTATTATAGATAATTAATATAGATGAAATCGTAGTTCCTATGAATATTCTTTATACAAAAATAATATTGTTTGTTAAACAAATTAATAAATCAAAATTAATTTAACACAGATGGATATAAATTTTCGAAATTTCTTCTGAATAAAGCAAAATAAGAAATCTCCAATTCAGCTTATAATTTTATTTCTAATCAGAATAACCTAGTTTGTTTAAACAAATTGAGTTAAAAAATGGACTTCTACTAGACAGACATAATAAAAATTACAAATATGGAAAAATACAGTCAACAACACATTAGAATATTCTGCATCAGTTTTACGAATTTCTAGAGAATGACTGTTTTTTGTCAAAATTAAAACGCATCGAAATTTTACAACAAAACTATCCAATTTTGTAACTATACTAGCTGTCGAGATCGCGCATCCAAAGTGCTGGTAGGCAAAGTATTTTTTCCCCATTACCATGGGTAAGAATAAATATGATTCTAAAACTAAAAAAAAATCTTTCTGTCTGTCTGTCTTATCAAAATTTTTTACATTCATCACTTGGTAACTACTTTAACAAACTATATAAAAACAATTTTTCTTTGCAACCTTATCCTTAAAAACAATTTCCACAGCAAATTTTGCTATGTTAGCAATTACCATAGATAACTTTGCTATGATTATAATTCACTTATCGACGATATTTATTATTTTTTAAATACACTGAAAAAAATGGTGTTACTATATTGAACATATCAGTATGGTTTACAGTTTTTTTAAAATTGAGAATACTGGATGCGTGAATCTCCCGTACTGCATCGGTGTGACAATCTTTATGTAGAAGAGTATGAAGTGAATAACTAACAATCGTATTTCTAATCCACAAATAATGTATTGCTGTGTCAAAATCAGCAATACATTATGGTCGATTCTCCTATAATTATCGTAGTACCAAGAAAATATTTTTTTCAGTGTACAAATATTAAAGATTTGCTTCTTGCAAACATATTTATGTATACAGATTGGAATTTAACCAATTTCATTGAATCAAATAATAAATTTTACTCTTTTTTATTTTATTAAATTTTTTATAGCAATTATCAAATTACCGTTGCTGTGGTAAAAATCCCCCTTAGCAACCGTTGCTATGGTAACAATTTCCTTAGCAACCGTTGATATGGTAAAAATCCCCCTTAGCAACCGTTGCTATGGACAACATTTCACTTAGCAACCTTTACTATTGTAAAATCCCCCTTAGAACCATTGCTGTGGTAAAAATTCCCCTTAGCAACAGTTGCTATGGTAACAATTTCCTTAGCAACCGTTGCTACGGTACAATTTCCCTCAGCAACTGTTGCTATGGTAACATTCCTTTTAGCAAGCGTTGCTATGTTTAAATTTCCCTTAGCAACCGCTGCTTTGGTAAAAATCCCCCTTAGCAACCGTTGCTATGGTAAAAATTTCACTTAGCAACCGTTGCTATGCTAAAAATACCCCTTAGCTACCGTTGCTATGGTAAAATTTCCCTGAGCAACCGTTGCTGTGGTAAAAATCCGCTTTAGCAACCGATGCTATGGTAACAATTTTCGTAGGAACCGTTGCTATGGTAATATCCCCCTCAGCAACCGTTGCTATAGTAAAAATTTCCCTTAGCAACCGTTGCTATGTTAATATTCCCGTTAGCAACCGTTGCTATGTTAAAAATCCCCCTTAGCAACCGTTGCTGTGGTAAAAATTCCCCTTAGTAACCGTTGCTATGGTAACAATTTCCCTAGCAACTTTGCTATGGTAACAGTTTTCACAACAGCCGTTGCCATGGTGACCATTCGCTTAGCAACTGTTGTTATAACAACCATTCTTATTTCACCTCCATTATTTGTGCTTATTTGCATAAACATGACATATGGGGATATCTCAGCTTCTAATCAATATTTTCTAATTTTCTAAAGTGATGATTTTAAGTTGGATCAATAGGAAACACTTTGCCAAGTTTCAACTTAAGCGGCCAAACAGTTTTCATGTGATGCCCGTACAAAGTTTTGTGCAGACAGACAGACAGACAGACAGATGGACAGACAGACAGTATTTTTTTTGCATTTTTGGAATCCTTGTGACTAAAAACGAATAATTATAACAAAAATTTTAAGTTTGGCGCAATGTACAGACAAGACTCTGATTTTATTTATATAGATAACTAGCTGTCGAGCCCGTCTTCGGCGGGCGTCTCAGCTAGTCCGCGCATCCAAAGTGCTGGTAGGCAAAGTATTTTTTTACCCATTACCATGGGTAAGAATAAATGTGATTCTAAAA
>WNHD01007484.1:0-14440 GCA_011057455.1 Ganaspis sp. Gsp50 | reverse complement strand
TTGGCTAGTGGCCTGAAATCGTCTACTGGCCGGCCATTAGAAAGAAAATTTGATTTTTGGCTAATGGCCTGAAATGTCTATCGGCCTACGACATATACACCAAATAAATACAGTATGGTCAATCATCATGTAGTCAGGTATAATGTAATGCACCTGACTGCATGTTGATTGAGCTTACTGTATACGTGCTTAACAAATGTTTGTTTATTAATTTTTTAAAAAATACTAAACTTTATTTTCTGGATTTTGTCTTTTCTGTAAAAGTGTATTCGGGGAAAATTTTTTCTATAAAGTTAACATTCGGGGAAAGGTCTATTCGGAGAAAAGTCCAGGAGAAAAGTCCATTCGGAGTTCCAGGGAAATGGGTTCGGGGGAATGTACGGGTACCGTTTAAAATATACGGTTAAAGTTAACAGAAGTTCAAGTTCTAACATAGATAAACTTATTACTTGCTGCTATTAAATAATAGAAAACCACTTTATATAGCTACGTAAGCCAGGCGCTTGTAATACTTCCACAGGTGAAAAAATGTCCTAAAACTAACGTAAGTGTAACTTCAAAGAAAAACTTCAAGTTCGAACACCCAAAATTAAAATACTAGAATATGGACAATTTTGTATTTATTCATTCGCATTTTGCATTCAAAAGTTCCATATTAAACGATCTTCTTTAGATTTTTTTGCGCTTAGAACTAATTATGCACTTCTAGTCCCTTAAGCAAAACAAACAACAGAATTGTACGAAAAATGATAACAGAATTGCACACAAAAATTGTAACAGAATTGCAGAAAAAATGGTTCCAGATTGTAGAAAAAAATCGTTACATTAATGTAAAACAAATTGTACTTCCTGAAGACGGAAGCATCTTCGGAAGCATCTTAAGGATTTTCACTATTAATGAAAAATTGGCGTTTCTCCAGAACAGGAAGACACGTTCGGCCTTCATGCTTCGGAAACCAGAGTCCCGTTCGATCTACATATTTCACTTGCACTGGCGTTTGCCAGAGCTCACTTTCATTTTTACTTGCACCTCTCGCTTCTACTTGTCGGCCCGCAGAGAAAATTATCCCTATCATAGTGCTCCTCGGTACATAGCAAGGGTACCGTCTCGACTCAATTACTTTTATCTTGAGAAATGTAAGGTCAATGGCCGCACAAAAATCCACGGGACATTTACATTTTCGCTTTTAAGTGTTCAAAGACATTATTTTTGAAAGATCAATTAAATACACCGTATAATTAGTCGTACTGTTTTTAAAATGCACAAATTTTTTTTCCTAAAAATACACAAATATATTTTTATTTTTTAAAAAACTTCTCCGTCTGCCATCATTTTAAGTTTCCGAACATAAGTTTTTAGCTAGTAGTAAAATTGTATTCTATAAAAAACGGTGTTGTAAAATTACTAGTGCATTTGCAATAATAATAATTGTCGAACAGGCTTCGAGAAAGAAAACAGATTCTAAAAATTCCTTTTCATCGTACTTGTAAAATGCAAAAATCGATTATTGCTACAGGAACTAGATTATGGAATGAAATACGAATTGCTATTAGAGAAGCAACAAAATCAACTAGATTTAAAGAGTTGTTTGATTTTAAATAATAGAGATACAGTATTTAATCTAACCTATTCGTAAAATATATTTGATTAACTCTGGCCAACAGATTTCATGAAAAATACGTCTAATATTTTTTTTATTTCATAATGCATTGGGTTAATTATGCTTTATATATATTCTATTCAAGAGATTTTCTACTCAGTATTATTGATATTACGCCTGTCATCTACTCACTGTTTTTACGTATAGTTTACAAATTGTATTTTGAGCCTTCGAGGACTCAATAGACCTAGAGAATTGAATTTATAATTAAATAAATAATCATTTGTAAATGCGCAAATTATTTCCAACGTAAATTCAAAGTACAATTGTTATCGATAAACCTAAAACTTCAACTTCCACATCCTAGGTTTAGGGTGTTCAATTTAAAAAGCGCATTTTCTACCAAAAACAAAATTCAATACATTACAGTTGCAAATGTAAGAAAAAGATCACATTCCAAGTTTATCTATGGTTGTAGAGAGTAGTTGGTTTTCTGGAGGATTTAGAGTGTTTTAAGGTTGGCTAGAAGCATTTCGGAAATAGGTTTATAATTCATTAGGAAAAGGTTTAAAGTGCATTAGGTTTAGGGTCAGTTTCAGAATCTTTTAGGATCAGCTTTAGTTTAAGGTCAGCTTCATTTTAGGGTCAGCTTTAGTTTAGGGTCAGGCTTAGGATGTTTTAGGGTCAGGTTTAAGGTGAATAGGGTCCGATTCAGGATGCTTTAGGTGCAAGTTTAAGATGTTTTAAGATTAGGTTTATAATATTCTGGAGTCAAGTTTAGGATGTTTAGCATCAAGTTTAGGATTGATAGAAATCAGGTTTATAGTATTCTAGGGTTAGGTTAAAGATGTTTTAGGGACAAGGTTAGGATATTTTAGGGACAAGATTAGGATATTTTAGGGACAAGGTTAGAATGCTATAGAGTCAGGTTTAGAATATTTTAGGATCAGAATAGATTGTAATAAGTCAAGTTTAGAATGTTTTAGGATGAAGTTCAGGATGTTTTAGGTTCAGGTTTGTAATGTACTTGGAACAGTTCAGGGATATTTTAGGGTTAGCTTAAGTTTATAAAATTTAAACTAAAATTTAAGAAATTTAAATTCAAGAAATTATAGATTCAGGTTAAGACAATAATTTTGGATTACCTTTAGGATGCTGATCAGGTTTAGGATCCATAAGTTTAGATTTAGGAAGCTTTATGATTCAGGATGCTTTAGGGTCAGTTTAGGATGCTTTAGGGTTAGTTTAGATTATTTTAGGTCAGGTTTAAAAAAATTTAGGATGTTTACGTTTAAGATGTTTCAAATTTATAATGTTCTGGAGTCAAATTTAGAATGCTTAAGGTCAGATTTAGAATGTTTTAGGAACAGTTTTAAAATTCCTTAGGATCAGGTTTAGTAAGTTTTAGGGTCAGGTTTAAAATGTTTCAAATTTTGGTTTATAATGTTCTGAGGTCAGGTTTAGGATGCTTATTGTCAGATTTAGAATGTTTAGGGTCAGGTTTAGGATGGTTTAGAATCAGGTTTAGGATGTTTTAGAATCAGGTTTAAAATGGTTTAGGATGAGGTTTAGGATGAGGGTTGGGATGTTTTAAGGTTAGGTTAAAAATATTTTAGATCAGGTTTGTAAAATATATATGTATATAACCTAGGGTCAGGTTTAGGAATTTTTAGGACCAAGTTAAGGATTCTTTAGGGTCAGCTTTAGTTTAGAATCAGATTTGGATGTTTTAGATTTATGTTCAGAATGTTTTAGGGTCAGTTTTAAGATGCATTGGGTCAGAGTTAAGATGTTTTAGGGTCAGGCTTAGAATGCCTTAGGATCAGGTTCATAATTCTCTGAAGTCAGGATTAGGATGCCTAATCAATACCTAACTTGATTAGGTCAAGTTCAGTGTTGATAAGAATGAGGTTTAAAAAGTTTCAAGGTCAGATTTAGGACGCCTTAGGGTCAGATTTTAAATGTTTTACGGTAAGGTTTAGGATGCTTTAGTGTCTGGTTTAGGATTTCTTAGAGTCGGGATTAAAATCTTTTAAGATAGTATTTAAAATGTATCGTCAAACTTCCTAAACCTGAATATTTTCAGATTTGGGAAGTTTGACGATGTTTAGATTGTTTAGGATGTTTTAGGGTCCGGTTTTGGATGCTTCAAGATCGACTAGAAAAAGACCAAGAGACTATTTTTAAATGAGTTTTCTCGACCAAGTTGTGAATCCGAAGTTGTTTTCTAAAGTTTATTTCACATGCTCTTTCAGGGAATATAAATAATGATAATAGCAGAGTCGCTTATTGCTAACGGCTATGACCGGTAAGTATTAGCTATATAGACTAAAACTATAAGAAACGGTTGGACCACGATCGCAAAAGCAAACTTAAGAAAGCTGGAGGTGGTTAACCGAGTCGACACATCCCCGCACCTATAAAGTTGATTCGAACGTCGCGCGCCCGCCTCAGAAACACTCAACCCTCGAAGACATCCGGACTCATTTCGAAATGCTGAAAATATTCCAGGTAAATTAGCAACAATTATCTTTCTCACCTATCTATCATTTTATCTTTTCATCGCTCACGACTTTAACAACTTGTCATCAAACATTTGCAAGTACCGTTTAACTTTTGTTTCTTCACGTATCTCTTCATATCTATATCTCTTCATATTATTACATCTCCACATCTTTTTTTCCTCACATCTTCATACCCTTACATCTCTGTATCTTTATATTTCCATATCTTCACATCTTCTCAGTGTTGCAGAATCGGTTCGCGTTTCGAAAACAGTGTTTAAAAATCGTTACAATGCCTTTTCCGTCTCCTTTCGTGTGTTTAGCATTCTTTTGTAAAAACACATATTTCACACTGCTTTTTTCATAATAGTTTGTTAACACGTGAAGACATATTTACTTTTCAAGAAACTCCTCAAAATGTATAAATCTTGTTGAACAGATTAATTTGCTCTGGATGGGTTTTTTGCATGTATGGTGTCAGATGAAAATGGAAAATACAGCTTTGCTAAATTTATGGCCGTGCACTTTCGTGAGGCAAGATATAGTATATATTGAGCAGAAAGGTTGAGAGTAGCGTCACCTTTTCCTCTCGATTATGGGATCGACCGATTAAACACTGCGCTTTTACCTCTGCCGAGTGTTTATACTAGAGTTGGATTCTGCAACTTTCCAATCCCGAGACACTTGCACGATTTTATATACATCTATACACACAAGTTATTTGAACATAAAGAGATACTTGCAAGTGAAAAATAATTGCAACACCTATAAGAAAGGTGTGTGTTATGCATGCATTTTTTTCAACCTAAGACAGTTTTCCAAGTTCTCATGTTACCGCAATAATACTACTTTGAAAATAAAATCCTGACCAACAACCTTTTAACTGGTTTCACTATAATTTACACAGGTTGTTCACATAATTCCAGTCATTCCAATAATACTCGACATATTTTCAATTATTGCACTAATTTCTATGATTGAAGGTCTCGATTGTTTATTATAATGAAATAATATAATGAAATAATTAAAACTGTTAGTATAATAATAGCAATAGCAATAATAATAATAATAATAGTAATAATAATAATGATCATAATAATAATAATAATAATAATAATAATTAATAATAATAATAATAATAATAATAATTATTAATAATAATAATAATTTTTCATGAAAATGTTTTCTCATAAAGAAACATTTTAAAAGTAATAAAAGGAACATTGATTTAAATATATAAATAATTGATTCAAATGTCATTTATTCGATTCAAATAATAATTACTTGGTTCAAATCAATATTTATTTGATAATAGACAAGTAAATAGTTATTTGAATCAAATAAATTTTTTTCAGTGTACATATATAAGATGTAAGTTATAATAAATGCACAGTTACATATATTTTATGGATCAAACATTGTTAAATTACACCTCGAATTACACAGTGCAAACTTAAATTACATAGATCAGTCACAATTAAATTACATACAGATAATGAGGAGTTAAATTACACAGATAATTTACATGCTTATACTATACAGAAGATACACAATGAAATATTGTACAGATAAAGCACAATAAAATGATAATTAAAAAATGTGTCAAATTTTTTAATTATCAGACAACTTTACTGGACAAATCTTTATCTTCTTTATTTCTTTATCTTTACTGGAGCTTTATCTTCACAAATTAATTAATTCTCGTTCTTCTATAATAATTACAGATAATATTACTATTTGCGGTTCCTTGGTGCTGTTTGGCTCAATTTTCCATTCAGGGTCCAAGTGATGGAAATCGACAAGCACAGGGTTTAAAATACAGCGCAGAAAAGGGCATCGAGTACACAGATAAAAGTGGTAATGAATAGCACATTTTTATTAACTACAGTATTTTATAAATTTGCTTCGAAAGGTGTAATTATTTCTAGAAAAGACAGGATCATTCAAACACTAATTACTTCATGTGTAATTATATTCATTTATACGTAATACACAATCTTCGTAAAGATTATACTTAATTTCCTCATAAAGTCACAAACCAGCAATTACAGTCTTAGGATATTTGAGCGAAATATTATAAATACTCTCACTGGGTATGTAATGCACATAAAAATAGCTAGAGTCATTACTTTTCTTATGTATAGTCCCGACACCGAAATCAGTATATAATAATCATCATCACGATTATAAAAATTACCTCAATTTTTCGACAAGGAATTTCGACGAAACAAAACTTTTTTGTGGTACTTATTTTAATGAAAGTTTAATGTATAATAATTGTCATAATGCAGCTTATTATTGTATTATTATCATATTATTATCATATTATTATTATAATTATTATTATTATATGGCTCATTATTATATTATTATTATTGCAATACTTATTGTAATACATTTTTATTACTCTTTAAATCTGAATAAAGAATTTTCTACTAATTCAGTAGCGAAAAGTCATTTACTGATTGAAATAGTAAATACATATTTAATCATTTCTACACCCAAAAAAATAAATGGCACCATTCACCATGTAAATGGTTGGCAGGGAGGATTACTAGTTTTTCTGGGTTATATTTACCAAGTAATTGGTTAAATTAACTACTTTTCAGGTTAAATTAACTAACCAAATGGTGAGTTTTACCAGTTTCTAAGGTTAATTTTACTAAATTGCCACTAGTAATCACTTTAGTTTTTTCAGTGTAGTAGATACTACTAACCTTTAGTAGAAAACTATTAATCTTTAGTAGAAAACTACCAATCTTTAGTAGAAAACTACTAATCTTTAGTAGAAAACTACTAATCCTTACACGGAAAAAACTATCCGGTTGGAATAACTGGAATTCCGGTTAAGCCTCATTTAACATTTTTTTCCAGTTATTTTTTTTTACCGGACGTCCGGTAAATTTAACCGGAATTCTGATTAAAATAACTGGAAGAAAATGTTAAGTGAGGCTTAACCGGAATTCCAGTTATTCCAACCGGATAGTTTTTTTCGTGTAGTAGGGAACTATACTAATTCAAATAATAAATAACTACTAATTGTAAAAGTCAAAGTGCACTGATTTCAATGAGTAGTACCTAATTGACTAATTTAGTAATTGACTAATTAAATGAGTAATTGACTAATAAATTAGTAATTGACTAATAAATTAGTAATTGACTAATAAGTTAGTAATTGACTAATAAATTAGTAATTGACTAATAAATTAGTAATTGACTAATAAATTAGTAATTGACTAATAAATTTGTAGTTTACTACTAAAAATTATTAGTTGACTATACTAAAAATTAGTAGTATTTTTAATTGAAAATTAGAAAATCAAAAAATAATTATAGTAATAGAAATAGTATTTACTATTTCAAACGGTAAACAACTTTTTGCTATTGAAGTAGTAGAAAATTATTTATTAATATTTAGATAGAATACTAGTTATTACAATACATTTTCACAGCAATACTTACTATAATACAGTCTCTAAATCTAATTTAGTAACTTTTGCCTAATTGAACAGCACCTAAGCGTTTACTGATTGACTTAATAACCATTTTGACTAATTTTAACTCAATAATGACTAATTGTCAGTCGAAAACTACAAATTCGTTTTGTAAAGCTTTACCAATGTAATTACTAACGTTACTAAATGAATTTGTAGTTTGCTATCGACAATTAGTCATTGTTGGCTAAAAATGAATCAAAAGGTTACTAATTCATTCAATTAACTATTCGGTCCTGTTCAAAAGTAAGTAATTCAGATTTAAAGAGAACATTTACTATAATACTTATTATACAACTGCTTCATTAGAATACTTAGTACTCTGCAAGTCTGAATTAGTCAAAAATAACTAATTCAATAGTGAAAAGTCAGTCACTGCTTAAATTAGTCAAATATAACTAATTATTAGTAAAAACCAACTAATTATTAGTAAATAAATAACTCATTGTTTAGTCAAATATGACTAATTTATTAGTCTAAACATAACTAATTGAATCTGTTATTTTTTACTAATTGAATTATTCAGTTTTTGACTAATGAATTAGTCATATTTGACTAAAAAATAGTTATTTTTTACTAATATAGATAGTTATATTTGACTAATTGAATCAGTGACTAACTTTTCACTATTAAATTAGTTATTTTTGACTAATTCAGATTTAGAGAGTATAATACTTGAATCGGAAATTAGATACACTCAAGTTAGTAAAAATATGCATGTCGTAAACGCTGAAATAGTTTAAAAACGTAGCCTGGAAAGAAGAGAATAATTGTTTTGGTAATTCCGTAACTTACTTACATCATAGTCAATTTCTTTCAATTCTTTCATAAACTTCCAAATCTCCTTAGACATAAATGTAGGTACATTACTTCGCACAAAAACCTATAATATAGATTCTATACCCCTCTGATTAAAACTTTGCGAAAAATGCATTCAATATTTTTGAAAGAATAACAACAATAATGTGTAATAACAACAATACACAGAAAAAAATAAGTCTTGTTTTTAGTCCACTTGGACTAAAATTTATCCTCAAATTCAAATGTTTAATTTTAAGACCAAAACTTGACTTGATTCATCTTTTAGCCAAAATCTGAACTAGTTTTTAGTCTTTTTAGCTTTCTAGGTGTGATTATAAATTATTATAATCTATATTATAAAATAAATAAATAAACAGCATATACCAAGATTATTAAACAAAATAAATAATTGCAAATAAAAAGTTTATAAAAAGGTCTATTTTATAAAATAAAATCCAATTTGTTGCATTTTAGCGTCATTAGGAACCGGAGACTTTACAATTCAAGGAGCGACTGATGGACACAGTAATTTCCAAATCCAAGGTCCGTCAGATGGAAACACCGATTTCCAGATCCAAGGACCATCTCACGGAGGTGCTAAGACCTACTTACAAGATCCGAACGACGCTAGCCAAACCGGAGCATATCAACCCCATAATCGTGCTTTGGAGTACCAAGATCCAAGTGGTAGGTTATCAAACATTAATTAATTCTAAATGCAACTTATCGAAACTAAGAACAAACCAAGTGTTACACACGGAGAAAAATTGCAACTAAACTATTAACTATAATCTAAATGAGTACAGTATGTCTCTAATTTCAATGTCCTATAATTTCCATTTTCCTCTATATTTTGACTCCTTACCGCACGTAGCGAAACTGTAACGTCACTTGACTATAATTCACCTGAATATTCGAAGAAATTTTGAGGTAAGGTATTCAACTCGTCTTTGGTCTTTTCTCGCGCATGCTCGCATCGTTCAAATATGCTAATTAATTCCACCAATCAGAAACTGACTTTTTCGGCTCCATTGACAAAATTTGGGTATAGATATCATCCAATCAACCTTTACCTACACAGTAAAAACAAAGTCTTAAACAATCCAACTCTTGATGCTGAAATTTAGTTGAAATTGGAGCTGATGTAAACGGGTTCAGTCTAAAATGTTCTGAAAGTAAGACTTCTTTTTTACAGTGTATAGGCAAAGGTATTAAAGGTTACACCTACAGCTCGACTCAATGAAATAGTTCGTCTCAAGTACTTTTTGGGCATACTTTCTTCTCATGTGTAGATTTCATTTGCAATTTTCCTCCGTGCGTTTCGCTTTTACTTCTCCTTAAAATTAAACAAATTATGAAAGTATTTTCATTTTGTTTTTTGTGCTACACTTTACAGGTTTGAAAGTGAATTGGCGATCGTTTGGACACAATCGTCAAGCACAACAACAAGTCCAGCAGGCTCATTATGAACCACAACCTGCCCCACAACCAGTTCAGCAACCACGACGCCGACCTGCCCATCGTCAACAACCACAAGCTGTAAGACAACATGCACAACCCATAAGACAACAAGCACCAGCCCAAGTACAACCAAACTACACTCCGTTCAATAATGCCCCTAGCCAGATTAAGCAATTACTGGAGTATCAGGCTCAGATACCTTATCAGAACGTCATTCCAGAACCATTCAGGTAATTATGACTATATGTATACTATGTGTATATTTAAGGAATGTTGCATAGACGTGAAACCTTTTTTTAGATCTATTATGTCAAATTGTTAGGCAATCGTTGGATATGTAACAAATGTTAAATGGTCACCTAGCGTTGAAATTTCTATCATTTACTTGGAATTATTTGTTGATGATTTAATCAGCGCTGAACAAATTTAGGATGATAGTATTCGACTGTTGATTGATTAGTGAGTATTGACTGTTCATTAGTCTTTAAGATTGTAAGAGTATGTATGAAAGAAACATAAATAACCGTCTTTACTGCACTGAAAAAAAAATTATTTGATCCAAATAAACCATTTACTTGTCTATTATCAAATAAATATTTATTTGAACCAAGTAATTATTTGATTCAAATACAGAAATAATTGATTCAAATGCCATTTATTTGATTCAAATAATAATTACTTGGTTCAAATAAATATTTATTTGATAATAGACAAGTTTATGAATAGTGCACTTCTTGGAATTTCAGCTCGAGCGTTACCCTCTCTTTGACGAAGGGGAGGGGTAACTCACTATGCCTTAAGCGTAGTGAGTGCTACGTAAATACTTCAAGCATACTCGAGAGATACGTTTTTTGAGAAAAATTTTATCGACTTTTCTGCGGCACTATTCATAGAGTCGAGTGTACATCTAGCGGGTGGTAATTTAAAAACAAATAACGCACGAGTGATACATCGCATTGAAACGAATTACAAATGAAAAATTTTCGACCCATGGATTTAGTTTTCCAGGTTTTTATAATAAAAATAAAATTTATAATTTATATAATAAAAATAAAAAAAAATTAAAATAGAAAAAATAGAAATAAAATAAAAACTATTAAAACTATTATAAACTATTATAAACTATTATAAACTATTATAACTATTATAACTATTATAAAAAGAAACTATTAGAAATAAAATAAAATCCTGTTAGGTAAAATAATAAACAAAATAAAATCCTGTAAAATTGAAAACAGTTTTACAAAAGAATAAAAATTCTCGAAAAATTATCGATAATTTAGAACCCATTTCCGGATTCATTACCGAAAAAGCAAGTATATTCAGCTTTTATGGCTTCTTCATAGATGGCACCTTTGATCGTATCTACGAGTAAAAATCTGAAAATGTAGTTGAACAAAATTATTCGGTCATGAAAGTTTTATCTTTTGAATTTTTGCAACATTGATCAACAACAGCGAGAAATTCATTGACGAGACGAAAAACATTTGCAATTGTCGAATCACATAACGAATAAAAAAATATAATTTCGAAAAAAATAGAGATTTTCAATCAGTTTTGTACTATGTTTATACTTATAACGAAGAAGCATCAATGAAAAATTAATAAAAATACAAAAATTGGCGTGATTTCAATTTTAAGCCTGAAAGTAAACTAATTTTTAGTCTAATATTAAACTAATTTAAACTAATTTTGAAGAGATGAAAGTAACACAGGATCGTTTTCAGAATTTCGGAAAATATGTTGTCCAGCAGTTTATTAACAGCAAACATGCAAATTTCGGAGAAACAAAAAAATAAATAAACTTTACGAAATTTTATTCAAATCGGTTCTCGAGATAATCTGGTGACGAAAAGCGCGAATTACTCTCATATGGGTAAAATAAACTCTCTAAATTTGAATTAGTATAATTTTCAATTAATTCAATACCAAAAATTCGTTTACCGATTGAGATAGTAAAAATGTACTAATTCTTAGGGGAGAATTGAAACGTCTTAGTGAAAAACTACTAATTTTAGTTGAATACTACTAATTTTAATGTACGTAATTACTAATTGAAATAGATAAAGTGCACTTTTTTCAATGAATAGTAATCAACTAATTAAATTAGTAGTTTACTACTAAAAAGTAGTAGGTTCTCACTAAAAATTAGTAGGTTTTCACTAAAGATTAGTAAATTTTTACTGTTTCAATCGGTAAACGACGTTTCGCTATTAAGTTATAGTCGAAGATTACTAATCCAGATTTAGAGAGCAGTATTGACTTCACGAATTCAAAATTAATTATATTGAAAAGCAAAAATCATTAAAACATTAACAAACAATTTCAAAAAGACACATTGGACAATATAGACACTATAGGGCAATTTTGGACAACTTTTAGACAGCCACAGGACAAATATAGGAAGAGTATTCAAATAAATATAGGACAACTATTGGACAACTATGAGACAGCCACAGGACAAATATAGGAAGAGTATTCAAATAAATATAGGACAACTATTGGACAACTATTGGACAACTATGAGACAAGAATAAGACAAGTATAGGACAAGTAGTAAGAAAATTATAGGACAAATTAGTATAAAACAATTATGGGACAACTATAGGACAGGTAAAAACAGTTCTAAGACAACTATTGTACAAGTATAAAACAACTATAGAACCATAAAAAATTATAGCATAACTGTAGGATAACCACGGTATAACTATAGGAGAAGTATTAAGACAAGTATGAGACAAGCATATGACAATTATGGTTTAACTATAGGACAAGTATGAGACAATTATGTAGGATAAATTAGATAGACAATTGTAGGACAGCTATAGGACAACTATATGATAATTATAGGAAAACTATATGAAAACTATATAAAAACTATATGAAAACTATATGACAACTATAGGACAACTATAGGACAACTATAGCACCAGTAAGAGGTCAAATATAAGACAAATGTAGAACAATTATAGGACAACTATAGGAAAACTATAGCACCAGTAAGAGGTCAAATATAAGACAAATGTAGAACAATTATAGGACAACAACAGGTCAACTATAGGATAAGTATTAAGACAATTATTATAGGACGACTCTAGGAGAAGTGTAGGAGAAGAAAGTATAGAACTGTAGAGTATTTATAGGAGAAGTATAGCAGAATTATAAAAGAAGTAAAGAATTGGACAACTATAGGACAAGCATAAGACACATATTGTGTTAATATATAAGACAACTTTATGACAACTGTAGGACAACTAAAGGAGAAATATTGAGAAAACTAAATGACAACTATGTAGGAGAATGTAGGTGGAGTATTATGAAAACTATGGGACAACAATAATGTAACTGCTAGAGTCATATATATTTGTTATATAATGGGTCAAGTATAGGACAAGTTTAGGGCAAATATAGAACAATTATAGGAGAATTATAGAAAAACTATAGGACAAGTATAAGATAAGTCTAAGACAACTGTAGGGCAACTATAGGACAACTAGAAGACAATTAAAGGACAACTATAAGACAATTAGAGGACAACTATAAGACAATTAAAGGACAAATATAAGACAAATATGGGACAACTATAAGCCAATTATAGGACAATTATAAGACAATTATTTAAGAAACATTAAGACAATTATAGGACAACTATAAGACAATTAGAGGACAAATATAAGACAAATATGGGACAACTATAAGACAAATATAGGACAATTATAAGACAATTATTTAAGAAACATTAAGACAATTATAGGACAATTATAAGACAATTATTTAAGAAACCTTACGACAGTTATAGGACAATTATAAGACAATTATTTAAGAAACATTAAGACAACTATAGGATAACTATAGAAAAAGTATAGGTGAAGTATTAAGACAACTATTGCACAAGACAAGGTACACTGAAAAAAAGAATGGCTGGGCATCTAATAAAATTAGTTAAGGTATCCAACACTTTGGATGTCACATCCAACTGAAAAATTAATCTAACCTTATCAGCCAACCAATTAATTGTATGGCTGCCCAGTATCCGACTAATTGGCTATCTCAGCTGATCTTCTTTCTCAGGGTAGGTAATACAAGAGAACTTTGTAATAATGAATAAGACAACTGTAGGACAAGTATAAGACAATTATAGGACAAGCATTGAACAAGTACAGAGCAAGTATAGGACAATTATATAGATCAATTGTAGGACAAGTATTGAACAAGTATAGGACAATTATATAGATCAATTACAGAACAAATATTCAACAAGCATAGGAAAATTATATAGATCAATTATAGGACAAGTATTGAACAAGTATAGGACAATTATATAGATCAATTATCACCGGCACACAAAAAAAATTAATTTCGCATGCTAAAGACCTCACCAGTCAATTCTTATGTATTTTGAATCGCTGAATCCGAATCCGAGGCTAGAATTCAAAAGTTAGTTTGCATTTTTTTTCTAACCTCAAAAAACAACAAAATTAAGTTTAAATTGTTGTAGAATTTATAAATACTATTTAAAAAATTCAAAACTTACACTAATGTAATCTGTGAAGTATTACCTTTAATTTAAGCCCAGAAA
>WNHD01007481.1:0-10070 GCA_011057455.1 Ganaspis sp. Gsp50 | reverse complement strand
TTTACCTGTGTCGAATATATATATTTTTTAACTGGTGTTTTTAAGTTAAAATAATTTAGTTAACATAAATTAAATATATATTTTATTAGAAATTTACTTGAAAACTTGAAATTCTTTTCTCTATGAGGAAGCAAAATCTTCATGAAATGATGATAATTTACCACTAGTTTATATTTTGTTCATTATTACAAAATTTTTATTATTTAATAAATATAATTGTCCTCAAAATCGAAGTTTGGAAAATTTTTTTAATATTAATTAATATAAAAAGGAGATAAATTTATTAAAAAACTTCGAAATTCGTTTTGAAAATTTTGGAGAGAGTTTTCGACAAAATATACGTAAAATGTATACTCCTTAACTTCTTAAATATTGATTATTTCGATGTTGAAGGGGGTTCAAATCTCCAAAACCCATCCCCTATAGCATACACGCCATTGGATGCAGCAAATGAAATAGCTATTTCAACTAATTATTTCCTAGACATATGTTGCAAACATATTTAGTTGCAATGTATATAATATTTTTATAGCTAAGAATTAGATGCAGCAAAGTAACTCATTTTCTTATAAATGAAAATTTAAATACGGCAAATAAGAAAATAATAACGGTAAATATATCTCCGACATATAAAAGATTAGGTAATATATAAATCTCCGACATATGCGAGTTTTACTGTAAGATATATTAATCATCATTAATCTATTTAAATAAGTTAAAATTAAATGCCAACAAAATACCCTAAATAAATAGGACATTTTTGAGATTATAAATTGTAATTTTGTATAAATGCAAATTTTGTATAAATGGTAATTTTGTATAAATGTAAATTTTGTATAAATTGTAATTGTAATTTTGTTTAGAAAATAGTGGAGATGAGAAAAAGTATATATATCGTAAATGTAATTTCGAGAATAATGAAGGGATCATTTGTCATTATATTAGTAATTATGGAAAGTTTAAAATATTTAATTCGCAAATATTAATTAATGCATCTACAATGATCCTTTCATTATTTTCAAGATCAAATTCCATACGCATCAATCATTATAGAAGGTATAATATTACATATATGTGTCGTATTGTTTTATATGCAAAAACATATATGGACTCAAACTATATACATACAGAGAAACGATATTCATACTTCATTCTTTTCCTCTTTAACTTTTTCTCTATGAACATAGTAACCCTGAATAAAATATCATTTATCAACTAAAAAATAATTGTTTTATTGTTCTTTTTCTTTCTTTGTTGTAATTAAAAAAATTCTGTTGCAGTTAAATAAATCCTATTGCAATCAAACAAATTTTGTTAGCAATTAAATACAAATCCTTCTGCAATCAAACAAATTATCTATATCTTTGATATACAGTCGAGTAAATTAAATTAAACATCAAATTGTATCAATTATGTTACATTTTACATTTAATACATTTAAACTAACACAGAAGAAATTATATAAGAGAAAAATACACCAGGTTAGAGAATTGAACCCGAGTCTCCAAAATCCACAAGTTATCCACTTATTCTGTGAGACCATCGCATCAGATATAGGAGTTATTTTTTCAAGATAGCATAATTATTGTTGTTTTCAGAAAATTGCTGATATAACAACTTTACTTTTTAGTGATAACAAACTATTTGTACGCGCTTCTTTCACGACATTTGATGAGTACTATTTTATACAAGTCAAATTTTAATGTGTAGTTTCAACTATATTTTAGTAGTCATTATCTCTTTAGAATGTACAATTTGGGATTAAATTTTAAATAAATGTTCTCTTTTGAACAAAAAAGACAAACAAAAGTCTTATTACTTTTTCAAGCTATATACAGCTCAAACCAAGAGTAATTTATCTAAATCTGAATCAGTAGAAATGACAGAAATCTACTTTCTTTTCCACCTAAAACTGAGCTAGTTCAATTCTATATACTGACAATCAAAGAAATTATGCTAAAAACCAGTAAATTTTGAAACTTACAAACTTTTTTTTAAATTAATTTTTAATTAAAGACATTAATATTTTTTTTAATTAAAGACATTAATATTTTTTTTTAATTAAAGACACTAATATTTTTATTAATATCGAATAAGTATTCTATATTCTATTATTATTTTAAGTCAAAAATATTCTTAAAGAAGACTTTTGACTTAAAATATATAATAGTAGAATATAGAACATAATAAGTGACATTTCACTTGAATAAAAAATTAATTTTCACTTAATTCAAGTGCACTGGAAGGGTTCTGACTTAAAATAATATGAGAATCGCACTTATTTGCTGGATAGATAATTAGATTTAGAAAGCAAATGAACATTCGTGTTAAATTTGCATAAACACTTTAATGAAATAAGAAAAATGAATGAATTATTTAATTGAACGTTAATTAATAATTGTTCTTTCAAAAATTATACAATTTTGACCCAAAAGTGGGAATTGTTTTCTGACTATAAAAGTTAGATCTTTACTGACAATATTGACAAACACATAAATTTATAAATACAACAGTTAGATTTTCAGCTCGAGTTATTCGAGTTTTGTACAAAAAATCAATATGGTTTATACATGGAAGAAATTTGAATTTAATAATAGTCACTATATTAAATTCTTACTTCTTCGATATAAGAGTTGTCTTGTGCAAATATGAAGATCAACCATACAATTACATTTTTAATTAAATTTTAAAATAAAATAATTTTTCTATGCAATTGTGCTTTTGTTGTTCGCCTTCGAATAATGCTCTATACCATTCTTCTTGTTACTTATGTTTTGAATCCGAAAAAATTCTACTCGTCATTAACATTCGGTAAAAGTATTTTTATTGAAAAATATTTTCTTTGTAATTAGCTTATAATTAGTTCCAAAGTCTAGGAAAATAGAAGAAACTAAGTAAGATCGAGCGTAAGATGAAATACCGTTTGGTTTTAACCTATTATTGTTTTAATACTCCAGGACCAATTAAGTAAAAATAACAATAAATTCAAATAATGAATATTTAAAACCAAATTATTATTTTTCATTCCGACATGAATGTAAAAAAATGAAAATACGATTTTAGGTCATTTTTGTATACGAAGGGGAAAAAGGGTACCATCTGTGATCCCTGGTACAAACTTTTATTGCAAAATCTATAAAAAAAACTGTAAATCTTAATTGTAAATTAACGTTCAATCTGAGCGGCATATGAATAAAAAAAATTGTTACTAATTTGTTGATAAGTTTATACTAATTGATAGAAAGTTTATTTAAAAAAAATATAACAAAAGTTAGGAGAATTGTTATTTTTGAAACAGGCCCACATTATTTGTAAAATTTAATATGTATTTTTTATTGAAATTGTGGTGACAAGAAAATTGTGACCCGGTAGCCGGCGGCAGTCGCGCGTTTGGCTGACGCATTGCAGGTGAGCGAGAACCAATCGCAGATCCTTTTGACTTGGCGGAATCTGTTCTAAAAACGAGACCGCACCCATTCTATGTCATTATCGACTGAAGAAGAAAAAAAGTAAATTCTTAAAAATGGTATTTATAAGTAAAATATAATGAAATAATAATAAATATAATATATTTGTTGGGTCAGTATAAAAATTAAGTGTGTTTATTTTATTGAGGCGTAGGAGCACGCGTTGCACCCGCAGAAGTTCGACGTCTCATCTCCCCCGCCGCAGTCCGCAGTCAACTAAACGAACCAATCCCCGCCAAGTCCTCTGTTCTCTGGTTGCCCACCGCAGTTGTCACACGTATGTAAACTGACGTGAACTCACACAATCTCTTAATTCATATGTGTTTGTGAATAGTAAAACGCTCACCTTACTGTGTTGCGCTTAACACTATAAGTTTGTATACGCATGCGTGTCATCTTTTCACAGCAGCAGAGAAGGTAGCGCGCATACGCTAAGCACCGCGGAGGGATACAAGATAACTTGAGAATCAGCAAGGACTCCATTGCTGAACTGAGTGTGTTTCTTGTCGGCCACCCCTTAATTCTGCGCGCTCTGAACTTTTCACCAAAATTAGTTTTCGTGTTCGTGGATTGTGCAGTGTTAGCTAAGTGGATTTCTCCTTGGAGTGAAGTGAATCTTCCATTTTTAAAGGACTTTTCATTCCTTCGTCATGGTAAGTGAAAAGCTTTATCGATTTTTTCTATTTAAATGACGCGATTGTGCACGTGCAGTGCATAAACTATTGTATCGTATGCACATTTTCATTTTTAACATGCCTGTGTTTCAAAATAATCATTATTCTGTTGTTTTATCATGTTTTTCCGATTCCGGCTTCGTTACTTCCCGTTCCAAATTAACAATACATTCCCAGTCGCGATTAATTTCCAATGTATCTAGCCAACGTTATTAATCTGATTAACGCAAATCTCATTATTTTATTACTTTGTGGCTAAAATTACTTTCTGATTACAGTACTTGGATAGTATATATTTCTAAAAGATAGTATTTCAATATGTGTGTTGTATTTGCCCATATGAGTATGCGGAAATATTTAGAGAAAAATTATTTGTGTTTGTATTGGTAAATTATTAGATAAGTGCTGATTGATCAGTGTATCTATATTTTATTTATAAAATTGTGAGCCTTGTTAACTATATTTCATTAAGTTTCAAATAATAAACTGAAGCACTTAATATATTACTTCTCGTGTGTATAAACTGTAAATCAATACTGAGATACATTTTTTACATTTCACGGAAAATCAAATTCCACTTTTATTGGTGTAAACTCTTCAAGTTTTAAACAACTTTTCTATATATTTGTACTTTTTAATGTGTGTGTATAAGAAATTTTTCATTGACAGATAACACACTCGTGATCTTATTTTAGTAATCTTAATAACCGTTATCTTTATTTGATTTGAACTTTAATCATTCTTTACACCTAACCTTACAAAATAGGATTGTTTTCTTGTAATTTATTTTATCTCAGTTTTTTCTAAGAATTTTAGAGTTTATTATTTCTAAAAAAAATGATCTTGAGGTAAAATTTCAGGGTATCGAAACTGCATGTTTAAATCCATCCAGAAACTGTTTTCAGAATTGTTTAATAAAATGTAAATTATTTTATATTTTAAGTAATTTTTTAATTCTAATTTTTTATTTCAGTTGACATTTATACAAAGTAATTGGGTATCCAAGTAATTAACACGAGAATGATGGTTATATTTATCTTAGGTTTATTATAAAAATAGTTGTAATAACTTACTATATTTTATCCCATACATTGTGTAATTTTATAAAATTTAATTAATTTTTATTGTTTTTGAGCTTTCTTATAGGGTAACTTCAACTTTTACGAAATGTATTGTGGTTAAGAAGCACCATGAGCATATTTATTTGTTGTAAATAAAGAAACAATTAAAAGTAGAATTGATTTCTAATTTCTGCATTTTTATTTGACTACGTGTCTAATAACATTACTTTTTGTATGCCTTCTTTTGTTATATACATAACCGAGCACCATCTATAAGTGTAATTTTTGCACGAACTACCTGGGAACAAAATTACCATATCTCTCGAAATATGTATTTTACTGAAATAATGTAAATTTCTTACGAAAAGGAAAATTACAAGTTTTCTTAAATAGAAAATAAACTGTCGGTGATCATGCATACTATTAAGTTTTATAAAATGTAAGTTTTCTGTATCATACGGAATATTTTATTTTACACTAGAGATGATGTAAAGTTAATAAATATATGTAATTTTCATCAATTCTGGCAAATTTACTGCAGTCCTGTAAAATGTAGTGCAACTAATGTTGCGCATGCGTATAAGTTCTGTGTCCCTTTGGCGCAGTCGCTCACATTAACCAGCAAAATTAAATTAAAATTTATAGGAAAAATGTATAAGTTAGATTGAAAGTAATGATTTTACGCATTGCGTTTAAAGCTAATAGAATAAATATGTTACGGACATTCTTCTGCAAGTAAAATGTTTCAAATATAACCTCAAAATATATTGTATCCCAGATCCGCTAGAATTTAAATTAGTCAAAAATTATTCAGTTTTTAAATTATTCTACAGTTTTAGTAGAACATTGACATTTAATAAATAAATTAACATTTAATAAATTTAGAAACAATTTTTATTGAAATAAAAGAAAGTTAACAATATACTTTTTTAAATATTAGAAATTTTGGAAAATTAGCATAAGATAAAACGCATTGAGCTAAAATGTTACCCTTTTTGGGTCCTTGGTTAGAAATAGTTGGATAAATTACGAATCTTATATTATTTATACTATAACGATCGAATGAGCCCAAACTCGTTTTTTTACGATTTATGAGTAACCGAACAAAAACACCGTTACTTGGTGCACTTAAGTTCTTTATTTAGGAAACTAGTATCTATGAATAGTTAAAATATAAAATGATCACGAAGTTTCAAATAATTAAAGTATCAAGGTCAAAGAAACTAATTTTCCATTACACTTAAGTTTATAACTTTCTTGTTTCAAGGACAACTTTGGCCTGAAATTAAAATGATAAAAAATGCGTATATTATTATCGTGTATTATTATTTATCAAGAATAAAAAGGTTATTTACTGTATGAGTGCGTAAAGTAGGTGATTATGCGAATGCGATGCAAATCACGCGGATGTAGTCTCATTGACGTGGATATGTGTCATACAAAATTTCTTTTAGTAGTAACCTCTTTTAAATAAAGATAATGATGATACTCTTCTAAGAAGTTAGATAGTCTGGGTTTCCCACACAACCATCGTTCAATATTATTAATGTTTATTATATACGCCAGATTAACATTTTATATAATGCAATAATCCAGGCTAAGTTGTTTAAAACCGGGAGTGTCAAATTTCAGAAATATCTGTACTTACCTTTTTTAAAAAACAAAACTTAGAAAACCAATTTTATCTATTATACACGATGACTAATTACATTTTAGGTCAAGCGTACACTGAGAAAAAATATAAGCATCGGTAGCTTATGAATTAAGCAGAAGCAACAGTTTAACCGAATAGAAGTTACGTTTTCAGAAGCTACGTTCTCCTCGATAGAAGCTACGTTTTCTTATGAGGAACCCAAGTTTGTTCGTTCACATCTTAATTTAATGTTAAACGTACAAACTTGGGTTCCTCATAAGAAAGCGTAGCTTCTATCTGGTTAAACTGTTGTTTCTGCTTAATTCGCAAGCTACAGTTACTTATATTTTTTCTCAGTGTAGTAATTAAAATAGACTGTCATTATTGATGAGAATGTAAAAATTGGTTAGACTGAAGCAATAAAAATGCGATCAAAAGGCGGTGGTTTTAATCCTTTTCCTTAATCCACGCGGTTAGCAGAGTATACGCAAATTATTGTAATTTTTAAAGCTGTAAAGCTTGACTACAAGTGCAGCGAAGAGGTCAAGAGAAGAAGGCAGGAACAGCGAAGAAGAGTTGAGTATATTGACCACACCCATTATACAGTGACACAAACAATGTTCAATGTATAATAAACAATTTTGCAGAATTGTCTTTTGTGCATAAGCTGTAAAATCAGCAATTGAAAAAAAATTACGCATCTGCATTAACTTTTCATCATAATCTCGAATTTAAAATTATCGTCCAAAACAAAAAGTACCTTCAGTCAAGAGCACTTAAGGTACCTTTTGTCTTAAACAGTCACTAATGTCTAATTTAAAATGATCTAATCTAAAGTTTACTTTTATAGTTAGAGGTAAACTACGTTATTTAAGTATAATAAGCATTTTAAGACATGGTTATTTTGTGCAGCAGATAGTTCGTTTCATTTCACAAAAATTTTCCGGAGGTACTGAGTTTCTATTACGTATTTTCAAAGTTGCATTGGGTTTTGATATATTCGATTTGCTAGTCTAAGGCCATTTGTGTTATATAAATTGCGATTAAATAGTTGAAATTTGTTTCCATAGGCTGATCAACTTACAGAAGAACAAATCGCAGAATTTAAGGAAGCCTTTTCTCTTTTCGACAAAGACGGTGATGGCACCATAACAACGAAAGAACTAGGAACAGTCATGCGCTCCCTCGGACAGAATCCTACAGAGGCCGAATTGCAGGATATGATAAACGAAGTAGATGCAGATGGTATGTACGATAATAATATAAATAATGTTTATTTGGGATTGTATCATGTGATACTAAAGTTTCTACGAACTTAAAATAAATCTACCTAATATATTGTCTTTTTTAGGTAATGGAACCATAGACTTCCCAGAATTTCTTACGATGATGGCGCGAAAAATGAAGGACACAGATAGTGAAGAAGAGATTAGAGAGGCCTTTAGAGTTTTCGATAAAGATGGAAATGGCTTTATATCGGCTGCAGAATTAAGACACGTCATGACAAATCTTGGAGAAAAACTTACTGATGAGGAAGTTGATGAGATGATTCGAGAAGCAGACATTGATGGAGACGGACAGGTTAACTATGAAGGTACAATATTAACTCTTCTTATATTAAAAATATTTTTTAAAAAATTAAAAAGGCCCAACTTTGAGAGAAACTCAAATTTATGTTTAATTTTGAAAAATTAGGTTGAAATTACAAAAGAAAATTAAAATACACTTCACTAATCGAATACTTATGAAGAAATCTGTAAAAACCATGTCCGATAAAATTTTGCTATCTACTCAATAAACATAACGAAAATTTGAAATAAATCGGGACACTTTTTTTTTAGTTGGACATTTCACGTGAAATCCACCATATATGCCATTTACATTTTGTCACTAGAAAATTTCTACTCTGCGAGTTTCTTTCTATGTAGTTTCACTCCACGTCTTAACATTTCATAAGGGCATAGAATAAAACTACAAAGAAAGAAACTCACAGAGTAGAAAATTTCTAGTGACAAAATGTAAAGGCATATGTGACCGTAAACTTAAGTGCATAAATGCCTTGTCTTCTAGGGGAATTTAGTAACTAGAAAGAAGACCCATTTCTTATGTTTTACATAATTCATGACTCCGAAACCTATACTTTCTTGTGTCATGACCAACAAAAAGTGCAAGAAATATGCAGATATTTCGAGTTACTAGATTTCACTAGAGGACAAGGCATTTATGCACTTAAGTGTACAGTGGGAGATATTTATGCCTTCCAAAAGGTTACTAGATAAATTCCTACTTTGCGTATCGCTTTCTATATTATTTCATTCTATGCCTATGAGAATTACTTCATGCCTTAACATTTCATATGGATATAGAATAATACTACATAGAAAGAAACTCGCTGGGTAGAAATTTTCTAGTGGAAAAAAGGAAGGCATTATTGGCCGGAACTGTACAGTCTGCATCGGATATGCCTTAAAAAAATTTATTAAAGAAATTCCCATTTTGTTTGTTTTTTACGTTGCTTCATTTTGTGTCTTAACATTTCTCTAAGGCATGGAATGGAACGACATAGAAAGTGACACGTAAAGCTGTAATTTGTCTAGTAATCTTTAGGAAGGTATATATGACGCAGACTGTACAGTCCTGGCAAGGTATGCTTCAACATTTTGTCACTAGACAATTCCCAACTAACAGCTGGATTTCTATATTTTAACATTGCTCTATGGCTAATAATTCAAGGTTGCTATCAATGGCTGCTATTGAATCTTAGCCATGGAGCAATATTAAAATGTAAAAGGGCAACCGTTAGTTAGGAATTGTCTAGTAACAAAATGTTAAAGCATACATTACCAGGACTGTACAGTCGGGGACAATAATGCCTTCCAAAAGGTTACTAGACAAATTCCTACTCTGCGTGTCGCTTACTATGTTGTTTTATTTCATGCCTTAATATTTCAAACATAGGCATAGAATGAAACAACATAGAAGGCGACACGCAAAGTAGGAATTTGTCTAGTGACCTTTTGGAAGGCCTTACTGTCCCCGTCTGTACAGTCCCGGCCTTATATGCCTTTACAATTTGTCACTAGAAAATTTATACTCAGCGAGTTTTTTTCTATGTAGTTTTATAAAAACCCATATGAAATGTTAAGGCATGAAGTAAAACTACATAGAAGGAAACTCGCTGAGTAGAAATTTTCTAGTGACAAAATGTAAAGGCATATAAGGCCGCGACTGTACA
>WNHD01007480.1:899-32278 GCA_011057455.1 Ganaspis sp. Gsp50 | reverse complement strand
AATTCATGCGATATTAGACATACATCGTAAAAAGAAAACAATCTTAAAAGCAACAACCGAAAATCATCCACAAAGGATTTGGGTCTAACAATCTCCAAGCCAAAGAAATTGGCCTTTTTTAGGTCTAACAATCTTTAAGCCAAAGGAATTGAACTTTTTTTGGGTCTTATAATCTTTAAGCTAAAGGAATTGGGACTTTTTTTGGGTCTAACATTCTTTAAGCCAAAGAAACCGAAATTTTTTTAGGTCTAACGATCTTTAAGCCAAAGGAATTCGACTTTTTTTGGGTCTAACAATCTTCAAGCCAAAGGAATTGGCCTTTTTTTAGGTCTAACAATCTTTAAGCCAAAGAAACGGAACTTCTTTTGGGTCTAGCAATCTTTAAACCAAAGAACTTGAGCTCTTTTGGGTCTAACAATCTTTAAACCAAAGAAACTGAACTTTTTTTTGGGTCTAACGATCTTTAAGCCAAAGGAATTGGACTTTTTTTTGGGTCTAACAATCTTTAAGCCAAAGGATTTGTACTCTTTCACGTCGGGCCATCTTTAGGTCAAAGATACTGAGCTTTTTTGGGTGTATCAATCTTTAAGCCAAAGAAACGGAACGTCTTTTGGGTCTAGCAGTCTTTAAACCAAAGAAATTGAGTTTTTTTGGATCTAACAATCTTTAAGCCAAAGAAACTAGACTTTTTTCGAGTTTGACAATCTTTAAGCCAAAGAAAGAAGACTTTTTTCGAGTCTTAGCATTCATTAAGGCAAAGAGAGAACCCAAAAAAACCATTTTCCAGAAATTTCGTAGCAAAACTAGAAGAACCGGTACTGCCACATTCTTTATAACAGCAAAAAGGAATGATGGGAACAACCATAGATATTGATAAGTACTTCCCATGTACGTTTGTGGTTGACAATTGCATTTATAAATGTATGGTAGCGTACCAACTAATTGTACAGCTGCAACAACTAATTGTACAGTTACAACATGATATTTTCTGTGCCAATTGTATATACAGTTCAACCATATAAATACAGAAAGGATATTTTGTATATCAAAATTTATCGTCCCAATTAATCCTTTTTAGGTTTTTAAACTTTTATAATGGTCCTAAATCGTTATCATAATCGTCCTAAAACGTTATTATTAACCGTTATTAATCACTCTAAATCGTTATTAATCACACTAAATCATTATTAATCAATCTAAATCGTTATTAATCACCCTAAATCGTTCTTAATCGACCCAAATTGTTACTAATTATTCTAACTCTTTACGTTAAACATCCTCAATCGTTATTAAAATGGTCCTAAATCGTCACTAATCATCCCAAATTTATTCTAATCGTCCTAACTTGTTATTAATCGTCCTAAATTGCTATTAAAATCATTTTAAATGTTACTAATCTTCCAAAATCGTCAATATTCGTTCTAAATCATTCTCAATTGTCCTAAATCGTTCTTTATTGTCCTAAATCCTTATTATATTCGACCTAAATCGTTATTAATAGTTACTAAATCGTCCCAAATAGTTATTAATCGTCCTAAATCGTTACTAATCATCCGAAATTGTTATTAATCGTCCTAAATCGTTCTTAATCGTTATTATAATTGTCCTAAATCGATATTTATCATCCTAACTCGTTATCAATTATCCTAAATCGTTTTCAATCGTCTTCAATTGTTATTATAATCGTCCAAAATCGTTCTTATAATCGTCCTCAATTGATATTAATCATCACAGTTCGTTGTTTATCGTCCCGAATCGTTACTAATCATTCGAAATTGTTATTAATCATCCTAAAACGTTACTAATCGTGCCAAATTTTTACTAATCACCCCAAATCGTTATACTAATCGTGTTAAATCGTCACTAATCATCCCAAATCGTTCTTAATTGCCCTAATCGTTACTAATTCTCCAAAATCGGTACTAATTGTCCAAAATCGGTACTAATCGCCTTGAATCGTTATTATTCGTCCTAATTGTGACGAATCGAAACTAAAAGCAATCTCTAATGGATTGAAGATTGATTTTTCCATTATATAATCTTCCTAAAAGTCACTGGCATGAATCGTGGTCAATCGATTACTTTTATAAACGTGCTTAAACTTTTTAATAACATTTCCTTTATGTGTAGAAAAAATACATTTCCAATTTTACTTTTAGTCATTTATTTCAGAGTGCGTTGAAGAATTGCGGCTCATAGATACGCTGCGATGCGTAAATAATAACACATTCCTACCAAAAATAGAAAAAAAATCGTCAGGCGAACCAGACTAGTCAATTCCTATGTATTTTGGTTCCGAATCCGAGGTTGTTTTGGTTTTTTACAACCTCAAAAACTTTTTTGCTTTGCTATTTCGTGTACTAAAAAGCGCAGAATTTATTCTATCTCTAAGAAACAAAAATCAATCAAAAATTGAATTTAAATTATAGGATTGGACTGTTAAGTTAATTAGCAGTTTCAATTAAATTAATGTTATATTGTTAATGTATAAATGCGTTATAAATTAATGTATAATTGTTTATTTAAAACTAAACAGTATAATTATTATTATCATTAATAAAACATTATATTACTCATGAATTAAACAGTTAATTTTTAAATTTAATAGCGAATTGTTTAATACACATCGTATTTAAGTAAAACGTTTATAATTTGGATTTTTTTGAATTTATAGATACATGAATTCAATGACCGATATCACAATCTAAACAAATTCGAACATAAAACAAAAATTACCAATTAGCGGTTGTGATAACTTTTTAAAAAATCGTATCTATATGAGACTCGATTCTTCAATGTCCTCAATAGATAAACTGCTAAAAATAAACAGACTTCAATGTATAATAGATTATTTTAATAATATTAATATACATGCTATACATATAATTGAATCAAATTTTATGTACACGAATCGATAACAGTTTCTCAAAGAATCAATAATATCGAAAACTTAAATGAGTCATCACCACGATTAAGATGAAAATTTATATTTTGTTCTACTTCTACGTATAGTGGAAATGTTATCAGAAATTTATTAAACGTTTACTTTCGACGTATAAGGTTGTGTGCTTGAATTGTTATTACTTTCTAAATCTGAATTAGTATTTTACTACTAATTTAAAAGCGAAAAGTCGTTTATCAATTGAAATAGTAAGAACTTACTAATTTTTAGTAGAAGATAGACAACTTCTTCAGAACTTTATTCAAAAAAATAATTTTTATTCTATGTTTTTACAATTTTATAAATTAAAACTTCATTTAATCAGATAAAGAGAAAAATAACATAAACTCATTACTGAGAAAATATCTCTTAACATCACTATTTTTACTTGATATTGAATAATGAAATTTCGTTTAATTCAAGTAACTAATTGTGGATTCATTTTTCTATTTATTTATTTATAAAGGAAATAAATAAAATTGTATATATGTTCCTGTGAATAATAAATAAAAGAATCTATTACGAATGTTTCTATAATAATATCATAGAAAAAAAAATGTTTTGAGAATATTTTCATTCATTCATACACTATATGAATATACTATATGAAAATACTATATGAATATACTATATGAAAATACTATATGAATATACTATATGAAAATACTATATAAATATACTATATGAATGAAAAAAAAAACATTTTTACGTCCTCTGTAGATTACGTTAAATGTTTTTGAGCTTCCTCTGACAGTCACAGTTTTCACCTATAATTTCTTTTTATAGCCTTTATTTTAAATAAGTTTTACAATATATCGTAAAACATATATAACTAGCACAGTCTGTCACAATTTCATAGACTTTCCATGCCCCTCGACGAATGACATAATTTATGTAAATAGACTCCTATTTATTTATGTGTCCACATTTACAATTAAGTTTCCATTTTTTATTACGTAAAACGTGATATTTATGAGATGCAATACTTTATTTCGACGAATTCATTTATAATCACATAAATTACGTTTAAAATATTTTTTCTCAAAATTGATACAACTTGACTTTTTCCCGTTAAAATACACCTTCTTTTTGATATATTAATTAATTAATTAATTAGTAAAATACGTAGTAAATAAGTAGTAATAATATATTAATAATATATTAATAATATACATTTTAGTAATTTAATTGCAAACGAGGACGTATCGTCGCTTTACAAAATTACACCTTGCGTATATCTTTCGTCGATGAAACATTATAGGAAAGCAATAAAACTGTTGACACATTCAAAAACCGACAAACACTGAATGCAAAGAAAGTTTTCTTTGTATTATTACACATTTTTTTAATGACTAATTTTTTAGCTTACTTCTGATTACGTGGCTTCAAATGAATTTTACCTTTTACATTAATCACATCGAATAACAAAACTTTTATTTGCTTTAAAAAAAATCGCACATTTTTATTTGCGATTTATTATTAATAATTTATTTTATATTTTGTGTTATATTTATTATTATGTGCGATTTATTTATTAATGTAAAAATGTTTATACGACTTCTTGCGATTTTAAATAAAATCTACAGTTCATTTTACAGTTCTGTGCGTTTAGTTTATAGATAAATGTACGTTTTTTTTTCTTTCCGCAGGATAAACACGTATTCATAACCGAAAGTTATATTACAAGGAATGTGATATATGAGACTTTATTTATAATCTCGTGCAGAAAGAAGAGAAAATGAAAAAAAGGGGAAAAAATAGGGAAGAAATTGAAAGAAAAAGAAAAAAATGGAGAAAAAGGAAAAAAATTAAAAGAAAATTAAAAAATGGAAAAAAGGAAAAAATGTATGTATGTAAAAAGGAAAAAATGTATGTTTAATATAAAAGAAAATGACGTTTTTTAAAAAGTTTGTTTTGTTTTCACTACTTCTGAATTGCAAAATAAGATGAGATTGATTTTATTTTCAAGTTTGTAGTATTAAAAAGGACTTTTTTTACGCCGATGCAAACTCATGCTTCTGGAATGTCAGACAAGCAGACGATTAAGCATTCGAAGCTCTGATCCGTGAACTACACAAAAAGGCGATCTACTATACGGGTCAAATTATACCTTTAAAGGCCCCGTCGCGACGACTTGGCGTGGCATGCAAAGTACAGCTTGTGGAATGTCTTAGGAGTTTTAAACTAAAAATTTCCTTTTATATCTTAAACATCAATACACAATATACCGATATTTTTTACTCGTACACAGAAAAAATAAGTCATTTAAAATCTACGGGGTCTCATTTCTTGATAAAATTGCAAGAAACAAAGATTCTTGCTACACTTTGCTTCCTTGTACAAATTTTGTTTAAAAATGTTTAAAGAAAAAAAAGAAAAAAAAGAAGAAAAAGAAGCAAAAGAAAAAAAAGAAAAAAAAAGAAAAAAAAGGAAAAAAAGAAGGACAAGAAAAAAAGAAAAAAAAGAAAAAAATAAAATAAAGTAACTCACAATAATATGAATATTATACTCTGAAATACAATATTTGAGAATATCTGTTCTGAAAATAGAAACCTTTTATGAGCTTTATAAAAAGGGTTTTGGATGTCAAAAAGATGTCTGTAAACAAGAAGAGTATCTTCTTTGGTAATCTTTAAAAAGTGGAGTAACTGGAGACATAAGAACGTACTGTTATAGTCACGCTCATGATGCACCCAAGACGACAGTTTCAAATATTTCGAAACAAGAAATGTCAATCAAAAATTTGTCCCAAAAATAAACTTTAGATTCAAAAGTAGATTAACGCTGTATCCATAACGGTGAAAAAAAATCTGTTACGGTATTGGTTTAAACAGTGACAGTAAGTCTAGCTTTCATGAAAAATTGATAAGCTTAGCAGATAAAGTATCCTTCACTTATATTTCAAGTCACTACAATAACAGGTGTCTTATTTTAAAACATTAAGGCACGCCTTTCTGGCACATTAAGTAGCTTCCATCACTAACATGCATTTCTGATTTGTTTACAAACTGTATTTTTATAGAAATGTACAAAAGATGCTGCTATAGGGAAATATTACTGTCATTACTGTATATTACTATAGTAATATTAAATTTTTTAAAACATTTTAAAATTAAAAAAAGTTAAAAAAGTTTAAAAGTCCAAATTAAAAAATTATCATTTATTATTCTTTTGTCTTTCTTTTTTTTTGGGTTTGGAATGGTCTATTGCAAAATTATTATTCTTTTAAATTTTAACGATACCAGAAACTGTCAGTGTGCACAAATGCGCATGCCTTACGAAACATTTTTCATTGGTGGAACGGTGGAAGAAAATTGTCTCATTGGACAGAAATTAAAATCTTGTCCAAAAAGTTCCCGCCAATGAAAAATGTTTCGAAAGGCATGCGCAGTTGTACACACGGACGATTTGTAACGCGAAGGGACCTTAGAATTGAAAAATTGTAGGTTAAGTTTAGTGTTTCTTCAAATAATTCGTCTTGCGAGAAAATTTGTTCGTTAAATTATCACGAAATTTCAGTAAAATTAGTTGGATTCGTTAAAAGTTTAACGACTCGAAAGTTTAAGTTTAAAAGACTCAAAAGTTTTCCATTGCACTTAAAATAAGTTAAATTTCACTTATAAGTTAAATTCCACTTATAAGTTAAATTCCACTTATAAGTTAAATTCCACTTATAAGTTAAATTTCACTTATAAGTTAAATTCCACTTTATTATAAGTTAAATTTCACTTTAAAATAAGTCAACTTCCACTGCACTTGAAATAAGTGAAAAGAAAACAAGTGAAACTGATTTTAAAACGAAATTTCACTTATTTTAAGTGCACTGGAAGACTTGAGTCAAAATAACTGGAATCTCTCTTTTTTTTTTGGATTTAGACAGTAAATTTTCTCAGTGTGCGACATCAGTTTACAAAAAAATGAGCCATTTTTAGCCCTCATGTGTGACATTTTCTGCTTGGAACCTAACACAGGCGAGATTCTGTTTCTCAATGACAAGATTATGTTTCTCAATGGGAAGATTCGGTTTCTGAATGACAATATTCCTGAATTACAAGATTTTTTGTTTATAGTGACTCACAAAAAGTGGTATAATATTCAGTACCCAAAATTAGCATACATAATACAACAATGAATGACATCATTGTCAGTCTCGCAAGAACCTTTTTCATGTGATTTTTAAAAATACCTTTTATTTTAAAAAATACATTTCATCTGATTTTTAAAAACGTCGCAATAGAAGTTTTCATCTGATTTTTTTAAAAACGTGGAAATAGAGGTTTTCATCTGATTTTTAAAGCCGTCGCAATAGAGGTTTTCATTTGATTTTTAAAACGTCGCAATGGAGGTTTTCATCTGATTTTTAAAGACGTCGCAATAGAGGTTTTCGTCTAATTTTTTAAAACGTCGCAATGGAGGTTTTCGTCTGATTTTTAAAGACGTCGCAATAGAGGTTTTCGTCCAATTTTTTAAAACGTCGAAATGGAGGTTTTCAACTGATTTTAAAAACGTCGAAATAAAGGTATTCATCTGATTTTTGGAAATGAGAGTGTAAAATTGACGGGAAGAATTTGGTGGCTAAATTATGTCGTAGGTATGGACGTGTATTGAAGTTGAAGTCAATAGGAGATTGATCGACGTGACAAAGAGGGTGAAGAAAAGAAAATAAAATTTTGCGAGCTGTCGGTTGCTTGTGCTACTGCTACTGTTATACTGCTACTGACGGTCGGTGACCTTGGGTGCAGATTGTCTGCCTTTCTTTGTCTTGCTCCTTCTCCTTTTTTCTATCTCTGTCTCTCCGTTTCCCTCCAGCTACACCTCTTTCTGAGCTCACTCGTTGGTCGACGTCTTACTTTCTCTGCAGAGATTTTTTCTTTGTAGCAAAGGTGCGTCCGCTTTCAAGCGGAATTTTCCATACCTACTGTTGAGAACTTCCAATAGTTAACCATATAGATATTCAGTACAAAAATCCATTCCTCAATCATCACACACGACTCAAACCTACCCGGAGAACTCAAACCAACTATTCGAGAACTCAAACCAACTATTCGAGAACTCAAACCAACTATTCGAGAACTCAAACCAACTATTCGAGAACTCAAACCAACTATCCGAGAACTCAAATTAACTCAAAGAAAATTCAAGGGTTATAAGAATAAGAACAATAAGAATAATGGCCTAAAACCTTTTAAATTAATTATTTATCCATAAAAAACGTTACGCTCTAAGGGGGTCTCTAAAATGCAACATCCTATGTTAGATTTTAATTTTTACAATGTAAAAAGTGCAACATAGGGGTCCAAATACGTCTAAATTTGTGCAACGTTCTTTATGGACGAGGAAAAGGAAAAATTAAAGGAACAATGCTCCCCTATGAGGAAGCAAAAAGAATTTTAAAAAAAGAAAGAATTCAAATGATCTTGGAGAATTCAAATTGATGCGGAGAAAAACAAAATTTGATATGTAATCCAAACGAAATTGGGTAATCCAAATATAATTGGAGAATTCAAACATCATTGGAGAACTCAAGCGAAATTGGAGAACTCAGAGGTTGGAGAATCCAAATGGGTTGAATCCAAATGGGTCGAATCCAAATGGGTCGAATCCAAATGGGTCGAATTTTGAATCCAAATGGGTTGAATCCAAATCGATTCAAAGGGTTTGAAAGAATTCGGATTGAAAAAACGTAGTGGTATAAAAAATGTAGAATGAGCATGGAAGACCAGTTTGATTGGATTATCAAGAAATGCAAACCAGTCGAGAAGAAAGTTGTCATTGGGTTGAAAAACAATATGAGTCTTGTTTTAATTGTCGGTATACTTTCTTTTGAAAAAGGCTGTTGAAGCGTGTACTATCGTTCCATGCATAGAGTATTGCTATGTACTTGAATCATTGACATCATGGTAGATGGTATCCATCCGCATCCGGGAGATGAAGAGAAATCTGTTTTCCTGTACTCATATAAAGCTAAAAGCGACGTTGCCAAGTAATGCTGCTTAAGTGCTGCTATTACTGAAATTTCTATTGCTTAGTTATCAAAATTGCGAAGAAAGGTTATTGCCATTTTAATATGAGCGATTTTGGAGTCGAAAGGGTCACAATGGCATCTCTTTGTAACAGGCATGAATTAGTATCTTGTAGTGTGGTATACGGGAATATTTTAGCTTCGAGATTATCTTCAAGATATCTTTAAGATTAGTTACTTTATCTTTACTACAAAAATATCTTCACTACAAAAATATCTTCACTACAAAAATATCTTCACTACAAAAATATCTTGATTACAAAATATCTTCACTACAAGAATATCTTTGCTACAAGAATGTTTTTGCAACAAAAATCTGTTTGCTACAAGAATATCTTTGCTAGAAGTACCTAGCTTTGTAAGAATTTCAATTGATTCAACAGAATGAGTTTCACAAATTCACAATGAAAATATAAAAGCAAGTGTACCGATAAATACGCCCCATTCGTATTCGTGCTCGACATAGCCATACACTTGCCTATACCCATTAAATGATGAATCACAAGTGGAGGTTCGCAGCAAAATATGATAAGATATGTCTTACCACTCGTTTTGTGAACCTCTGTGACCGATGACTATACGAATATTTCTCTAAATTTGTGTTATACGATATATTATACGATATATTATTCTCTAAATTTGTATTAAACGATATACTATCCTCTAATACTGTACGATATATTATTATCTAAATTTGTATTAAACGATATACTATCCTCTAAATTTGTATTAAACGATATACTATCCTCTAAAACGATATACTATCCTCTAAATTTGTATTAAACGATATACTATCCTCTAAATTTGTATTAAACGATATACTATCCTCTAAATTTGTATTAAATGATATACTATCCTCTAAATTTGTATTAAATGATATACTATCCTCTAAATTTGTATTAAACGATATACTATACGATATATTATTCTCTAAATTTGTATTAAACGATATACTATACGATATATTATTCCCTAAATTTGTACTATACGACATATTATACGATACATTATTCTCTAAATTCATATTACACGAATATTTCCATACCCTCTGTTGGGAATTGTGCGTATTTTCTTCTACTTGTTAGTATTATCATATATTTTTTCTATTCTCGAGTTACAATGACGATTACACAAAGGCATAATATCGCGTCTACTTATACAGAACAGCTCTATTCGTAAAAATTAATTTTATAAATTGTTCATGAGAAATTCTGAAAAGAGAAGACAATTATGAGAGAGGAATAGGCTCATTTTCGCACGTAATTCCTAAATGTGCTCGTCGTACTTGAGAATATACACATTTAAACTTGTACTTTTTTTTCTATAGAGTTTCGCTAGATTGAGTTGGGCTTGTATTGTGTTTTTAAGTTCTCACAGTTCCGGTACACACAATACTAAGCCCCAGAAACGACTGGCTTACATCCTGTGTAAACGTTCTTCCGGCCTCTACTCCACCCATCCTCTCTGTGGCATTTCTGTTTTAAGTCATTTTACTCAAGCAATAAAACTACTTTAAAGAAGCCCCAGTAAAATATATTTCTTGTCTCTTTATTCAAGGCTGCTATTTTATTAATATTTGTATATAAACTTTTTATATAACGTCGCTGTAACGCAAAAGATTATTCTTTTCCTCGTGTTTTTCAATTAACTTTCGTTACATAATTCGTAAATGATTTGCTTCCCATGGGTCTGCTTTTCGGTTAATTAAATTAAACATCAAACTTTGTGCCAAGGGGCTTTACGTAATGTGTTAAAATAGAGAAACACGGATGCTAATATTGTGAGAGTGAAATCTTTTATCATGAAAATAAAATATTTTATCACATAACGGCTCGGCATTTTTATTTAAAGAACTTTTTTGTGTAACTTTGATTTTCTAATCTGATATTAAGACTAATAACTAATCTGATATTAAGACTAATATCTAATCTAATATTAAGACCGCAAAATTAATATTCTATCACAAATTTTTGCATTGTTGTGAATTCGTATGGAGATTATTACCAAGTGTAAAAAATGTTTACTTTCGCATTTTCTACACTTTTGTGTGCATTTGAATTATTTATTCATCATTTTAACATTCAAGGATTCAGACAAAAATTTAGACCTCCATCAACCTGGCAAAGCAAGGTTTTAATTATTTTTTAAAAATGTGAAAGCAAACATTTTTTACCCTTCATCGTAATCTTTTCGTGAATTCATAACAATGCGAACTCAAATAACATAAACTTCATCTTAAGTTGAATATCATTTATAAATTTCTTACTGATAATCAGTTATAAATTTCTTACTGTTAATCAGTTATAAATTTCTTACTGATAATCAGTTATAAATTTCTTACTGATAACCAGTTATAAATTTCTTACTGATAATGAGAAAGAAACTCAATGCAATTTTTATGTTAGCTCTTAAGGTCTAGTAAACGAAAATAAAACAAACACGAAAAATATTTTAAAAGGGTTTTAGGTCCTAAAAGTTTAGACTCGTAAAAAATTGTGCGAGATAAAGTTTGAAGGATGATGAATTTTCAAGCGTTTCAATAGATATCCTTTTAGAATTTTAGTTTTCATTATCTTCAAGCACTTCTAAGGACTTTCTTGTAGACATTTATTTTAAAAACAAAACCTTATTATCTGTTTTTTGTTTTTAGCACGGCGTTCCTTTTCACGAGTTTTATTTTCTCATTGTTTAGGTCTTTGACAAATGTGATATGATAAACTTTTTGTAAGTCATAAAAGTGATGAAATTCCTGTAAGATCTAAGATCTTAAAACATTGAGTCTGGAATTCTATTGTACACGAAAGAATTGTTTTGTTAATTTTTAAAAATATTTTTATGCAACGTCTTGGAAGATAAAATCAATTTCAATTTAAACGATTTTTTGAATAGAAGGAATTATTCTGATTTTAAATTCTAAATGTTTAATTATTATACTAAAGTTCGGAATGTTCATTTGAACGAAATATTTTCTTTTCGTTTTAATTTTTTAAAAATACGCTTTTGTAATGAAAATGGACAATTGCTTTTAAACAATTTTTAATAAATATCAATAATAGAATAAAAGTTAATAATTGTTAGGTAAAATAATATTTTAGGACGAATCTGAATTTTTAAAAATAGAAGAATACAATTTTCGTTTATTTGAACGTTCGGAATTTTATTTGCATTAATTTGTTTCTAAATATTAAATTTTTTTCTAAATGTTTAATTTGTTTCTAAATGTTTATTTTGTTTCTAAATGTTCAATTTGTTTCTAAATGTTTATGGAAATTTTTTTGAAAAATTTAAGATTTATGGATATTTGAAAAAAGCATTAATGGAACGCATTAGTAAACAGTTCTGTTAATACTCAAATACCTTTTAGCTTCGTCGGACGAATAGTTTCTCATAGATCCTCGACTATGTCGAACGTAATTGCACTTTCTTTGCTCATGGCAATTGATACTAATACAAATAAAAGATTGCGTGTGTTTTAGTTATAATATATATATTCAACTTTGAGTCAACTAATGTGCGCGCTGCGATTTGCCAATAATTTTCTAAAATTATTGTCATAATGCACTTTCAATTTTATATTGGCTATTATTTCACTCTCAAATTTCGCTTCAAATCTGTAAGTCTTAAAATCCCTTCACAAGTAATTTCTATTCTCGATTTATTTAAAAATTAAAAAAAAAATAGTTCATTAGATGATAAAAATTCAAATTGAATTGCAACTGAATAGTTTAATTTAATTTGAATGATAATTTAAATTAGACAATTGTTTAAATTAGACAAAAACCAGATTATTTTTATTTCAATCATTTAATTTAAATAATAAAAATAAACAATAATGACAATAAACAATAACAATAATTTAATTTGAATAATAATTCAAATTAGACAATTATTTATAATCTAAATTATAATAAAAACCAGAATTGGTTTTTCAATTTGAATAATTCAATTAAAACAATAATTTAATAATTTAAAGAATAATTTAAACAATAATTTAAAGAATAATTTAAAGAATAATTTAAACAATAATTTAAAGAATAATTTAAAGAATAATTTAAAGAATAATTTAAAGAATAATTTAAACAATAATTCAGTTTCAATGACTTAAATTAAACAATTATTTAAACTAAACTATTTCAAAAAGCAGAATTGTTTTTTTTTTAGTGAAAAATAATATGGGATGGTCCCTAAATTACGTCATGCTCTAAGGGAGAAGGGGGTCAAGAAAATGTGACATCCTGTGTTAACTTTTAATTTTGACCATGTAAAAATATGACATAAAGTGGAAAGTAGCTACATTCTTTTAACGTAATCTATGGACTATTTTTTTCAATAAAAAGAAGTATTTTAAACTCTGTTTCTCAACCTTGTTTACAACACAAGTTAAAAATGGATTTCTATATTTTGTATTGATGTACGACATAACAACAATATAAAAATAAGTATAAGAATAATGTAAATAAAAGAAACATAAAAAAATATAAAAATAAATATAAGAATAATGTAAATAAAAGAAACATAAAAACATAAAAATAAATATAAGAATAATGTAAATAAAAGAAACATAAAAACAAAAATAAATATAAGAATAATGTAAATAAAAGAAACATAAAAAGCTTTATGTAATAAAAAAACTTTATGTAACAAAAAACTCTGTATAACAAAAAACTTTTTACAATTAAGGAAACTTTGTCATAAAAAACTTTAATAAATAAACAAAAAATAAACAAAACTGTGATTTATTTTAACAACACATTTTTCTTGTTCGGAAAAATACTAAGTAACCTAATTTTACGTTTCTTTTCATTTTTAATGACAACGTAATAACAAGAAATTTAAAAAAATATAATATAATATATTAATAATAATAATAATAATAATAATAATATGTAGTGTTTATAATAATAATAATAAAATTCAATAATTATAGAATAAAGAGAAACATTTTGAATACAAATTTTCAGAATCGTTAAGATCAGGAAATGAAATATGTATATCAAAAACAATTGAAGATTTAATTAAATATTGCAAGAAAAGTTTGAAAGGAAATTGTTTTTCTTTTGAAAAAACGCAAGAAATGTTTTCTTATCTAAAACGTTGAAATGTGGAAATTAGAAGAGTTCCTAGATTATGCTACTGCATTATTATAAAGTATTTTACTTAAAAGCTCGAAAGTAGTTTAATACTCATTACAATGTGACCACTCGATGATTAACTTATCTTTTCTGAACAATTTACAATTCTATGATATATCTCACTGAAAAAATGTAAAAAAAAGTAGTCCCGAGTTATTAAAAAATAATTTCCTAATACACATGTATAATTGACATGTTTGTATTAGTCACATTTTGTAATGTCAATTAGACTCCAAATATGAATAACTGAAATTTCATTCTTTCGGAATCTTCCTCTTTTGCTTTCCCAAGAGGAAGCTTTGTTTTAATTTATTTATTCCATTAATTTATTGTATAATTCATCTTTAAAGTTGTATTAAAACTGAATTTTTAAAAATTTAAAGGTTCAGAGGCTTGTTGAGTACGAAAGGTACCTAAGACAAGAAGCAAGGAATTTGACGGAGGACGAAAATCAAGTTGAAAGTGGCGTTATTCTTCAACGAAATCAACTTGAGGGTGACCTTCATCGAATTCAAGAACTCTTTCCTGGAGATAACCTTCGATTACATGAACGAGATGTCTTGACGACGGTAATATTTTTACTTTGCTTTTGTTACTGAGAAAAAAAATTAACATGCTAATGAGACAACTCTGCAAAAACGAGTGTCTTTTTTTCAGTTATTTAATAATCACTTTTGAGACATTTACAATGCTTTGTATTCTCACAGTTAAAACAGATTTTTCTGTTTCAATTCTATTTTAATTGTAAATGTCTTATGTCATGCATGTGACATTTACAATTAAAATACGTGACATTTTATGGTACTACGATTTGCCGTATAAATATACACTTTTTATTCTTTTGTAAGTGTTAAAAAGCGATAAGAAGTAAAATAAATTGACGAATTAATGTGCATCGAATTCTTCTATGCTGGACACTTTCACTTACATTAATATTAATTTACCATAGCTGGCACTACTAAATTTTCTAACATAATGATACTATGAATAATAAAAATCACTTACTTTCATTTTTTTCGTTTTACTAACATCAATTCATTGATGCCTTGGAAAATCGTGATTTTATTTGAAAACATAACCTTCAATATTTTGTCAGTTTCGTTTGCTCTTGTTTGCAACTTTTTTTATTAATATCAATACGATTTCGATAAAATGTGTTTTCCTGCATCTTCCTCGTATATTGTATTATATTATTTTCATTGTTAATTGTTATTCTTCACTAAAAATATCAAACAAATTGAATGCTTTTGTAACGGAAAACTATCTGAACTAAGTAGCTGCCATTTTGGCCAACTGTTAAACAATACAATTTTGACAGTCCCTGCCAACCTAGAAACACAAATTTTTGAAAATTTGAAATTGGACAAATTGTCCCGAATACGTCGGGGGATGTGAAACTACCCTAATAAATCAGAAATATTGTTGAAAATGTGCATCTATGATGCGTAGTCAATGAAATTGGAAAACTGTCAACCACCTGTCAACAAATTAAAATTGATACTTATCGCTATGTAAAATCAAAATTTTAAATGGTGTAGAAAATGTATATCTTTCGAATTTACAACAATATTGCATTCATACAATATTTTTTCGGATATATTTTTTATGCGAATAATTATTAACGAAATATATTAAACTCTTAACCTATAATTGTAAAACAACATTCTAACCTGTAAGGTTATGCGATCTTTTGTTAAACCCTGGAGTCTTTTAAATATTTAAAAACCTTTTATACTCGTTTTTAAATAAATTTGAAATATTTTCTAAAATCTGACACTTGGAATATTGTCCAATCTTAAGTTTTTGACGCAAATAGAATGTTTTGAAAAAATGAAGGATTTAAGAAGAAAGTTTCTTTAAAGAAACTAAAATTTCTTCTGGAAAAAGTTTCTGTAAATTAATTTGTTTTTATTTTTAGAAAATGAAAAGCATTATTCGTAAAAGAAGTGGAGTTAAAGCTGGAAGACTGACAAGAGCGCTTTCTCAAAAGTCTTTGAATAGCAGTAATGTTTCCTTGGCCACAAGTAGTCCTGCCAGAACCTTCCTTTTGGAAACTCCAGTTCAATTTACTACGGTAAAATAAAAGTTTTATAGTTCGCATTAACATAAAATAAAAGTTTTAAAGTTCGTATTAACATAAAATAAAAGTTGTAAAATTCAACAAAATGTTCAGTATAATGTCATTCAAAAATGTAATTCGACAATTTACGCTTTATTATAGGGAATGCAATCTCAAGAAAGACATCTCTTTCTTTTTTCGGATCTTTTGCTCATAGCCAAAGCAAGAAGTGGAGGTAACTTTAAGTTAAAACAATCTGTTAGAATGAGCGAACTCTGGCTAACAACTGGACACATAGATGACGTCGCCGAAACAAATAAATCTCAGGAAACAAGTTTTGTACTCGGTTGGCCAACCACCAATGTTGTCGCTACATTTATGTAAATATTGCAGTTTAATTTTTTCTCTTCTAAAAATGTTCAAATATTCAAGGACGAATGTTAACCCATTAATACAAAGAATGTTTTACATAATTTTTAATCACAATTTCTGGAAGATAGGAACTGGTTTTAAATTTCGTCGTTTTTGATTATAGTAATTGTAGAAAATTATTAATTAATTGTAGAAATTAATAATTGTATTATTAATTGTAGCAATTAATAATTGTATTATTAATTGTAGAAATAAGAAAGTAAAATTGTGGAAATGTAGTATTTTGAAGTAAAAAAGTTTGATTTTGACAGTTAATGTAATGTGTAGAGAAAGAATGAAACTTTTGAATGAATGAATGAAATTTTATATCTTACGGATATTTTTTTAGGACTAGTGCAGCACGAGATTTGTGGTGGGGACGTCTGACAGAATTAGTAAGAGAAGAAAGTGCCAAGGAACCACCAGACACAAATATTCAAGTTGTATATCATGAAAGTGAAACGAACATAGAATATGTAAGTATCTATAATCTAAACAATAAGATTACATTCTAGCCTTTCTTTTTTTTATTGATTTTACAGTTTTCAAGTAAATCTTATTGGAACACTTCTTCCCACGTTTGAATATTCTACTCAATGTTCTTTTTTTCTAATTCTTTTTCTACACGAGACTTTTATGAAATTCAAGTTTTTGATTTAAAAAAAAGTACAAAAAGCACATTTTTTCTTATAGTTTTTTTAATCTTTTACCCCTTTTTTTAATCTTTTACGCTTTTTTTGCTTCCTCAGAGGGAAACATTGTTTAATCTTATATGCTTTTTTGAGCCTTACTCGCTTTTTTTAATTTTATACGCTTGTTTTTAATCTTTTACGCTTGTTTTAAATTCTAGTAGTAATCGAAATTTAAATATGGAACCTTCATGAGACAATGTATGCCAACCGGGACAAATTATACATTTTCTATCAGTATCGTACATCGAATACTTACACTGAATAATAAGTACGAACAAGATATTGTACAATATTATAAAGAAACTTTTCTTTATTCTCAAGAGCTCATTCTCTTCAATAGCTCTCTATATTGTAAAAATGACGTTAAAACGTTTTCTATTTTGTACCTTGTTAAAAAATTGAAAAAATGTTTATTATAATATTTTTTTATTAATATTATAATAAACTTAATAAGTTAACATTAATAAGTTAACATTATAATAAACTTAAAAGTTAATATTATAATAATAATATTTGTGGTTTTTAGTGCAAAACAATAATGGTGAGTTCAGAAATGACGGCAGCAGCGTGCGTGAATTTGGCTACACGCCTCCTCGATCTACAGGGTCAGTTTCAATTATGGGCAAGGACATCATCAGATGAAGCGCCGTATCCATTAATTGGACATGAGAGACCTTTCGCCATAAAACTTTCCAATTTGCGACACACATTGTCTGCTGAAGAGGGTTTTGATCTCGAGCATTGTAATAAAAGCGGCAATGACACCTGCCATTTCATTCTCAGGCCCATCCTCAAGTCACCGATCAAGAAAAACAAATCAAAAATCACTGGTCTACTGAGGCGATCGCTGTCACTTAATCCTAGTTTATTTGGAGTCAGCCTTTCAAGACTAGAAGAAAACGGATTACCGAAACCCGTTTTAGTTATGCTGCAGCAAATCTTTGCCAAGGGGCCCTTTACACAAGGCATTTTTAGGAAATCGGCAAATATTAGAATTGTCAGGGAACTCAGAGATCAAATTGAATCTACGGGAGATTCAAGGTGCTTGGAAGACGCGCCCATTATTGCTGTCGCTGCATTATTTAAAGACTTTTTGAGGTCACTACCGGATCCTCTTCTCACTTCTCACCTCTTCCCCCAATGGATGGAAAGTCTTGAAACAAACAAACCAATACAGATGATGAAAAGGTAAATTTACTTTTTGTCCTCTTGGTGCTTTTCTTTTGCGACTTTTTAAAACAAAAAATTGACATAAATATTGACTGAATTTTATTATGAATAGGGAATATTATTACTATCGGTCCTATATGTAATTTAGATCAGTTATAAACAAAGTTAGCTGATGTTTAGTAATGTTTTTAATTTTTATACTTTTTAATCAGGGTTTCTACAACTCTGGAAAATCTGAAATTCCACGTGGAATTTCATTATTTCTCATGGAATCATGGAAATCACGTGGAATATTTATTTATACCGTGGGAATTAATTTTTTTATTTAATTTCTTTAATTTGTGATGTTTATTAAGTTTTACAAATACTTTTTAATTTTTTTACAGAAAGAAACTTCAAAATATTTCAAAATACTTAGAACTTCTTTAAAATATTTCAAAATACTTGAAACTGATTAAAATATTTGAAAATACTTAGAACTGCTTTAAAATATTTCAAAATAGTTGAAACTACATTAAAATACTTCAGACTACTTCAAAGTATTTAAAAATACTTAATATTACTTTAAAATATTTCCGAATACTTAAAATATTTCCGAATACTTCCCTATACTTCAAAATATATTAAAATACTTCAAAATATTTAAAAAATTTTAAATTTGCTAAACTTTCTTTTAAACTATTTGCAAATACTTCTCAAAACTTCAAAATATTTACAAATACTTCCAAAACTTCAAAATATTTTAATATATAATTAATTATTTTAAACTATTTCAAAATATTTCTCAATGCTTCAAAATATTACCAAATACTTCCCAATACTTCAAAATATTTCCAAATACTTCCCAATAGTTCAAAATATTTCCAAATACTTCCCAATAGATCAAAATATTTAAAAACACTTCATAATACTTCAAAATATAAATAAGAAACTTAAGAATACAAAAATACTTCAAAATATTTAAAAACACTTCAAAATATGTAAAAACATTTCAAAATATGTGAAAACACTTCAAAATACTTAACATGGATTTTAAATAAAAAATAATCTTCTTGAGTAATTCAAAATCTACAGAAGATTATTTTTCAAAAGCTTTCATTATTTCAAAAGTAATTAAAATTCTTACAAAATATTGAAAAATTCATTTCTCAATTAAAAAATACATTAAGAAGTATGGAAATTTTTTTTTCTCATAGAAATACTGAAAAACTCACGGAACTTTGTGAATAAGAATTTGTAGAAACCCTGCTATTCCTATTTTTAGTTTTACATTTAAAGATTTATTTCTTTTTTTGCTTCCACATATGGAAAACATTACTTATTAAAACATAAAATAAAAAATACATTCTTTATATTGTTTTAATCTTCTTATTAATATTGCGTTATTGCACAAGATTAAAGACCCTTTTTAAAATTTCTACTCTTTTTCAGTATACTAGGCCGACTGCCGAAGCCAAACTACAATTTGCTCTCGCACCTGGTGTGCGTCTTGCATCACATTGCGAGACGTTCCAAGCATAATCTGATGTGTGCGAGCAATCTTGGCGTTTGTTGTGGCCCGAGCTTATTGTGGTCGACAAATCCATCAGTGAAGCACAGTCGAACAATACCAACCCTCACGGAGATGTTGATTCGACACTGCGAGGTGCTGTTTGGAGAAGGAGTTACTCAACTCCTTGGCGAGGAACGAAGCGACAGTGGAGCCGAAGAAAGCACCGACAGCCTGCATTGTGAGTTTGCCAAGTCTTTCTATGCGATTCCGCTTCCGATATTTCTTGTGAAAAAGAATCTTAGTGATGCTGATCTTTATAAACGATCGATAGAAACATTTATTCGTGCCGTTGCAGCAGGTGGACTCTCTTTGGACAGTTTGGATCTGACAGAACCTCCACGTAAGGATCACATGTCTCTCTCCAGAGACTCGGGACTCACACTTTCCGATTGTCAACTTTTTATCCCCGAATCGCCAGTTAGCTCAGAAGACTCCGCCGTTAATGCCAGCTCCTTAAACTTCGATAAGTCAACTTCGATAAACAAGGACGACAAGTCTGTCAACAAAACCTACGTCAGGATTTACGGAGGTTGGGACGAAAGAATCAACGGTTACTCCACACATCTACAAAATGCCCTCGACACTTTCCACGAAAAGGGAGTTTATCCTAATCCTAATTTCCAAAGACAAGACTGGCTTCGAGCTCAACTCAAGAGAACGCCTCGCACTAAGTTAGAAGAAACCGAACACCGCAAGGAACGTTTTGACGAGAAGGAAATCTATGCCCGAGAATACCAGGAACTCAAAGACAATCTCGAGAATCGCAAAGAACTCTACCGTTCCTCTCAGATCGATCGCATTGATTATGATCGCAATTCTCAACAAGACACCGAGAGAGTCTCACTTTTGAGTTCCGAGCCCGATCCCGCAGAAACGCCCTCCGATCGTTACGAGTTCAGCGAGAACTTCAAGAAAGTCAAGTCTGAAATCTACGTGAATCGCGAATCTCCTATTTCGCAAAGCGGAAGTTATCACTCCAGTGGGGACATTTTCGAATTCAAGAAGGTCAAGAGCGAGATTTACATTGGCAAGGAGCCTTCTGCTGATCGTTACGAGTACGAGAAGTCGGACAATATTTATGGAAATCGGGAAAATTCGGGTGACATTTACGGTACGAGGGGAGAAGTGTACGCGTTTAAACCAAGTGATGCTGTGAATTTTCGCGTTGAGGATGAAGAGTCAAAGAGAATTTGGACAGATACGCCTCCGCCGTTGCCACCGAGACTCAGACATCTGCCGCCGGTTCATATGAGTTTGGAAGATAGACACAAGGTTGCAGGAAGGTCGAGATCACTTCCGCCACCGCCTCCTTATCGACCTCCGCCTCAGCCACGCGCACCCATCACTATGCGACACCTCGGTTATAGCAGATCCGTCAATGACGATGAAAGCTACGTTTAACCTACGTGTATAAAATTGGCGAAACCATTTTGAAAAACCAATCGCCCTTTTGGCAATTTTTTGGAAACTAATCATTTTCAGTGAACGATTTCGATAATTAGGAAACAACAAAACAAAAAGAAACAAAAACAAACGAAACAAACGAGAAAAAAGGAGACGAAACTGAAAAGAACAATAAAGAACTAAAAATAAAACTACAAAACTAAAAAGAACACAAAAAACTAAACAGAACATCGACAAATTTAAAAGAACACCAGAAAATGATAAAGAACGGTGAAAATTAAAAAGAACACTAAATTAAAAAAAATACTGAAGATTGAAAAGAACACTAAATTAAAAAAAATACTGAAGATTGAAAAGAACACTAAACAATTTAAAAAATACTGAAAATTAAAAAGAACACTAGACAAAAAAATAATGAAAATTAAAAAGAACACTAAACAATTAAAAAAAGAATGAAAATTAAAAAGAACACTTGCGATTAGTTTTCTTAGAATTGTTTCGTTAATTTTATACAAATATCGTTGCCTTGGAGTCCGGGACATTCCATCGAAGGTATAAAAACCAAATGCCACACAATTGTGTCATAGCACGAATGTCGATTTCAGAATCGTATTTCTTGTCTCTGACGGAACCTAGTCGAAAATGAAATGTCTACAATGTATTAACGAGAATCTGAGTGTGTGTGTATGTTTGCTTGATAGAAAGAAATAAGCAATTTTAATTTGTATTCAAAAAATTGTTCTTTTAGAATGATCTGCCGAATTATTCTTAGGGAATAAGATATGAAATTATTCTTTGAGAATACCGAATGTTCTTTAAGAATACCGAATATTCTTTAAGAATACCGAATATTTTTTAAGAATGCCGAATATTTTTCAAAAATACCGAATATTCTTCATAAATAATCAACCGAATTATTCTGAAGGAATAATCTACAAAATTATTCTGCGAGAATAATTAATCGAATTATTCGAAAAGAATAACCGAATTATTTTGAGAGAATAATTGAATTATTCTAAGAGAATAATCAAATTATTCTAAGAGAATAATCGAATTATTCTAAGAGAATAATCGAATTATTCTAAGAGAATAACCGGATTATTCTGAGAGAATAATCGAATTATTCGAAGAGAATACCCGAATTATTCTGAAAGAATAACCAAATTATTCTTCAAGAATAATCAACCGAATATTGCTTTAAAAATAATTCGTCAAATTATTCTTAAAGAATAATAAGTAGCTTGAAAATTAGAGTTACAGCGACAGTTTTCATCCTCAAAGGAAGATGAAGCCTTTAAAGTATGTCCAGTTTTTTACGATGGACGAGAAAATTTCTCAAAAGAATAAATTGTTGTAGTTGCTTCGAAAAATAGTAACTTGAGTTACAAATGTAAAAATTAAGGATTAACAGGGACGATCCAACTATTGCGCGAATAATGAAATTTGCGAAACCGTTAATATTTGTCAAAGAATTTTTATAAAGAATTACAATAAATTTAGGAGGAAAGTTAAATTATAGAGAGTGATAAACGTTAAAAACAGACCTATCAAGGTCGTTAAAAGAACGCAAAAAAAGGGTAATCATTTTTTAATGAAAAAAAGGGTAAAAACGTAAGTGATGAAAGAAAAATCTATTTTTAGACAATTGTTTTCGTTTTTGAAAAGTAGATTTTTGAAAAAAAAAGATTTCTGAAAAAAAAAGATTTCTGAAATGAATGAAAAACGATCTTTAATTGCTTGGAATAATTTTGAAAAGTGATAAAAGAGAAGTCTATTCTTAGACAATTCGTTTCTTTCTCGAAAAGTAAAAAAATTGTTGAAATGAACGAAAAACGATCTTTAATTGCTTGGAATAATTTTGATAATTGATTTTCGATTATTTGATTCTTTTGATAAAAAATTGAGAATTCTCGATAATCTGATTTTTGATAAGTTTGATAATTGTTTTTCGATTATTTGATTCTTTTGATAAAAAATTGAGAATTCTCGATAATCTGATTTTTGATAAGTTTGATAATTGTTTTTTTTGATTTTTGATAAAAGTTTGATAATTCTTTTCGACACTTTATTTTTGATAAAAAATTGATAATTGTTTTCTGATATTATAAAGATAATTGTTCTTCGATAATTTTTGATAAATTGATAATTGTTATTCTCGATTTTTGATAAAAATGTGTATAATACGTGGTTTATAGAAATCTGAATCTTCCAAGTAACATTGGTGTCAGAGATCATGTTCTTTAATTTACTGAAAAAGAAAATTTTCAGAAAAATTAAAACAATGTTTCCAATTTGTACCTAAACTTAAGAATAAGTTTAAAGTCTTGACAATTTTTGCAAATTTGAATGTTTTGATATTCTATGCTCTTTGTTGACAGAAAATTGCTCAAATTGAAAAATAGTGTTCCTTAAACATTATATTTCCACTTTTTAAAATAACTTTATTAGCCTGTTCAAGGCTTTTAAATCTGTTGTATATTGAACGAAAAACCAAAGCGTAACTATAATATATTTTTACTATTTTCTACAGTGAGTAATTGAAAATAATTATTAAGTTGGAGGATTTAGATTTCCGAATTTGTCAGTCGTAAAGTTATTATTATACTTTGTTGTAAGTAAACGAAATTTTTTATATTGTATTTTTTAACTACTCTTCGTGTCTTGAATTAAAGTAGATTTGTAATAGTTTAGGACGTTTAGATAATAGAAAACGTTTTCAATTTGTATGCAAATCTTAAGGTTCTCCTTTATTTTGATTTTTAAATCAAAACGACAAAAATCGTTCTCCTTTATTTTGATTTTCAAATCAAAACGACAAAAATTGTGCTCTTATTATACCAAAGGAGTTTTAAGTCTCATTAGACTTCGTGACTTGTTTTTATGTAGTCGCTAAGTTTAAAAAAAAAATGTCGAGCTTAGAAAATTTCTCTAGAAAATTTCTCTGGAAAATTCGATAATTTACAAAATTGATTTTTGTAGATTAAGCATTGTCTCTCTATTTTGCTCTTCTAGTGTAAGATTTGTTTTAAAATAGACGTATCAAAAGAACCTTTTTTAGAAATTAAAGTACATCTTGCATATATCTTGAAAACTTAGGAATCTAAAAAATGGATTTAACAAGTCTTGAGATTATGGTTTGGTTTTAATGATCATGGTGCTTCCAAAGTTTTATTAGAAACTTAGGATATTGATTGAAAAGCCTGGTGTAAAAAGCAGCGTATCAGACTGACGATAACGGGTTTAAAATTTTTTTTTTGTAATTAGGTATTTTATCGAGCGAGATGTTACGTTTTCGAAACTTGTACAATATTGTTCTATATATATAAATTTACTTAAGATATCATATTTTTTACATAATTATATCGTTAAACTTGTTGCAGTTTCGCTATAAACTGTTGTTGTTATTATCGATTGTTAATTATAAAGTGGAACTGCTTCGTCTCAAAGAATATCATTATATTATTTTTTTATACTCGTGTACTTGTAATGTTAATGCCTCGTCTTTTATTGACGAAACACGTTTTGGTACAACACGAATTATGCTTGTAAATTATTATTTTCAAGAATTCATGTAACGAACATGGTAATAATTCTTCCTTGGATGATTGTACACTGTTATCAATCATAATTGAATAAATATAATACACGAATCTAAAGCGTGTCAAGTAAGCTATTATATAAGCTACAGAAATCCTAACAAAGTGTTTGTTTTTTTTTATTACTTTGTACAAAATGTACTTTATATTGGTGAAGATCTAAACATACACACGTTATCGAACACATTTTAAAGATGTATACTTATATAAATTATATTATTACAGTAAATATATTTAGTATTTTATACAACGTTGTTTTATTTTCTTTAACATTTAAAAAACTGCGACTCATTATTCTCCTTTCTTTCTTTCTTTTTTTCTTTCTTTCTTTCTTTTTTTCTTTTTTTCATTCTTTCTTTCATTCTTTCTTTTTTTCTTTCTCTCTTTCTTTCTTTCCTTCTTTCATTCTTTCTTTCTTTCCTTCTTTCATTCTTTCTTTCTCTAATTCTTCCTTTTAAGGTTTCAATTAAAATTTTACAAGTGCAAGAATATGTAATTTATTATTCTTTTTTAAAAAATAAATTCATAGTACCTACTTAACAGAATAAAAAAGTAAGCGTTTCAAAAAAGTGTAAAGTATCAAAAACAATGTTCAAGTAGGTACTAAAAATTTACATGCTTTGTAAATAAAAAGCATTTAAATTACTGATTCATAACAGATCCTATTATACACTATACAGTAAATTTAGTTTAGAATTTTAAATTGCTTTTATTTAGATTTTAATTTCGAATACGCAGAACAGAAGTTAACTTAAAAAACTTTAATTAACTTAAAAAATTACGATGCTACTTTTAAATCAATACAAGCTTCATCTTCCAAATCTAGAGATTCTGGAGTATCGTTTAAATTAATTAATTCTCCATCAAAGAATAATTTAATTTTTGCAACTGGAACTTTAAATTGCGCTTCACATTGATGAAAAACGATTTTAAATGGCTGGTCTTTTTGCAAATTTACAACAATTGATTGCTTCTGGGACATTTGTACTTTAATTTTACAGACATTTTCGTCTACTTCATCAGATCCTGCAGATTGTTTCTTGGAATATTCCATATCTATGACTCCACCTTCTGATAATTATTAAAGAGAAAACAATGCTTAATATCGAATTGTTTGACATTTAGTATTGTCAATAAATAATAATTTATTGAATATAATAATAATAAATTTAATATTATTATTATTATATTTATAATATTATCATTTATTATTATTATAAATTTAATATTATTATTATTTATTATTATTGTTGTTATCAATTAAATTGGAATTTTTTTGAGTTATTATAGTTATTTATTTGTTATTTTTGTATGGAAATTTCTTATTTAAATATTGATATTAATATTATTATTGTAATATATTATTATTAATTTCTCACCAATAATGTCTATCACAGAAATTCCAAGAGAAGCTGGTGTGTCATCTGGTTTTATTGGTTTCTCATTCCTTAAGAGTAAAATTTGCTTAATAGGAACATTCTCCAGTTTTTCAAAATGCTTAAAAGCATTCTCAAAAGGCTCGTACTAAACAAAAAAAATCTTGTTTTCTAAGGGAATTTGAATGCTAAACAAGATATTTGAATACCGAAAGAGATATTTGAATACTTAATATATTTATAACTCACCATTAATTAATTCAATAATTAATTTAATTTATAACTCACCATTTGCATTTCTAGATGAACAAGTTTGTGCGATCGCCATAAAAATTTGACTTCAATGGTGTAATTTTCGAAATCAAGATCAGTTTTCGAAGTTTCGGCTTCCATTGATATAGTATCGTTATCGTCAATAATAACGCAATTTGACTTGGTTGGATTTTCTATCGTGACCCCTGTTATTTCTAAGTCACTATCACTATCACTCTAAAATTCAAAACGAATTTTAACCGAATTAAACATCGAATAAATCTCCCGTACTTCAAAAATTGTTTTTGATTTACATTACTACTTTTTTAAACAAGTTGTTTATCGATAAGAATTTCCTTTATGGATATAAATTTCTTTTGTGGATAAGAATTTCTTTTATGGATAAGTAAAACTATCTAAATGATAAACAAAGCTTCCTCTTGAAGAAAAAATCTGAATTTTGTAATCCTAGTTTGATTTCAATGAATTATCATTAAAGTAAATGTTCATTTTACCATTCTATCATCCTCTGAATTCGATTTTGAATCACAGGTATCATGTATTTCTATACCATTAGATGTTCCAGTAGAATCACTTGACGACTCATCTACTGCGATTGATTCATTTACTGTAGTTTTGTCCTTTAAATTTGTTGGTTCATTTAAGGTACAATCTTCATTATCCAGTAGTCTGAAAAATAACCGTACAGTATTTTATGGATTTTAACTATTTCGTAAACAATAAAATAAAAATATACTCTATTGGAGTTTCATCTCCGTTAAGGGATTCTTGATTCTTCTTTCTAGACTTGAGCTCTCTTCTTTTTGCCGCTGAAAATAATTAGTTCATTTATTTTCACATTCCTGTAATTTCTGTAAAAATCCTGTAATTAAATTTCCTGCACCTTTAAATCTAGCAACAGCATTCGTGTAGATATCGTCATCCGAACTTTCAAATGAATCATCAGTCAAATCATCCATTTTTAGATAACTTTTCTTTTTCGTTGTTAATATCCAAAAAATTCAACCCTGTTTTTAAAAACAAATGTCATTTCATAAAGTGAGAAAACTACATTTTTTTGTAATAATAATAATTGTAGCAATAATAAATAGAGCAATTTATTACACATTTATTACACATACCTTTAAACGGAGAGGACTTTTTGCTTTATTGATATTATCATTTTTTAAGTTTCTTAAAAAATAAACATAAAACATAACCAACAATTCTAACGATTTGCCGGGAGGCCACGAAGTAGTAAAAGAAGAAATATAAACTCCTGTCAATTTTGACAGGAATAGGCCGTGATTATCACGATGTTCGCAAAATGGAAGAACCAACTCAGGGTTGGGAAAAAAATTGTCCTAAAGGTGTTTGGACAAGTTTGGCAGAAACTGTGAATGCGTCTTTACGTGCACTTTGTCCAAATGAAGAAATGTCAAGTTCATACGGACGAGACGAGACTCGTGTTCATCATCTCGCGCTCGTAGAAGAGGACTAGTTCTTAATATTAAAAGCCCGTTTTAGGTACGCGTTCACAACATAATTAATTACAGTGACTTGTTTAACTTGACAAATAAAATACTTTAATTATATATTATCCAATTTTACTTCTGTATCTCGAGTGCAAAATACGGTTTTAGTTTCTGTTTTACAAACTGTTCACTCACAGCATTCTGCTCTTGATTTGTGACGGCGGTCGAAGCATTATTCATTCACTTCCATAAAGACAGATAATATATGCACAAACGAAAGACTTGCTTTAGATAATTTTAACATGAATCCAAAATCATGCGTCTATTAATTGAGCCACGTAGATGAGACTAATTAGCCATCAATGATTGACTAGGAAGTAGTGTAAGATGTCTTTTTCTACTTTGGTAGTGTGAATATTTTCTTCTCTTTCTCTCTTACACACTCAAATTTCTTCCTAAAAGAATCGTTGATCTTCTCTTGTGATAAAATCAGAGACTGGACGGCTTTCAAAACTTTTTATAGAGCAAATTCAATTTTGGCAATGTCCCCTTCATCAAGATTCATCTCAGTTTCATAAGGATTTTCGGTGAGTGTTTTTTATTCCCTTTTAGAAAAAAGTTCCGATCGGCTTCAGTTATCATTTCAACGTTAATAACATTTTAATTTCTTCGCATAAAGATTTGTGCAATTGTATAAAATGGAGAAGAAACGCAAAGTTGAGAATCGTTATCGTATATTTTTTGTGCTTATTTTAATACCTGCGTGGAAAACATCTTGGCTTTTTGAAATCTTATTTGCGATCTTATTTTTCTGATAATAATAACACAATTTACGATGTGAGATAAATTTACGCATATTATGGGAATTTTTTATCATTTTGTGATATTTGTGAGTGAATTCTCAGTATATAGAAGCAATCATAGGTTATCTAAAAAGAATTGAGTCTGTTTTCCATGAAGGTATCGATTTGGCAAAAAAGTTAAAATTACACAACATTGTCATTTGTCTTTATTTATAAAAGTGATATTAAATTCGAATGAATATTAATAATAAAGCAGTGAAATAATGACGTGGATAAAGTGTAATTTTCGAGATTAAGAGAGTAATTGTTGAAAGTAATTCAATTAATATGTTAAAAATGTCGAGCACTAAATACTTTTTTACTATTTGTATTTTTACTATTTGTATTTTTACTGTTTGTATTTTTACTATTTGTATTTTTACTATTTGTATTTTTACTATTTATATTTTTACTATTTATATTTTTACCATTTATATTTTTACCATTTATTATCATTCTAAATACTTTTGAACAATGTTTGTTAATTAATAAGTTGTAGGTCAAGAATAGTGAGGTTCGAAAATGGCTCGTCGACGAAAAAACGAAGCAAAATCGTCGATAAAATCACCGCAGAAGTTTGTAGCTGTTCGAAAATCAAGTAGACAAATAGCAAAAAAACAGCAGCAGGAGCAAAAGGTTAATGGTGATGTAATCCAAGCGAGTTCTAACAATTCAGATGATTCGAAAGACGATCACGACGAGACAGACGAAAAGCTATCAACTCCGAAAGTAGTTACTGAAGTGAAAAAGAAAAAAGGCCGACGTCCTCAAAATTGGGTAAAGACTTTCATTAGCGATCCAGTTGACGAGTCGCTGGTATCCTCGAAAGAAGGCGAGCCAGAAGAATCCTCAACTCCTAAAAATGAAAATATCGAAGAAGCAGTTCTCTATCTTTCGAATGAAAATCAAGAATCTCGAAACGACAATGCGTCCCATGAAATATGGTCCGAAGACGTTATCGAAGAGACCATTATTTGCGAAGAAATGGAAGTGGAAGAAATCGTCACCGACGGCAATTCGCAGGACAATAGTGTCGTTGTTGAACAAGTCTTGTTAGTCAATGAGCCAGAATTTGAAGGGAAAAATGTCGTCGAGTTCACTGTAATTCAAAATGACGACGGAACCGAGTCAATGGTCATGACCTCTGAAATCGAAAATCTCTCCCAGGAGGATGGTAGCCACGTTTTTCAGAGCATTGAAAAAGGCGTTGGTAGCCTACGAATGAGTGATCACGATATTCTCACAGAACAAAGCAATGCTGAAATCTACATCAACATAAAAAATGACAGTGATAACTCTGAAAATAATCTTGTGGACAAGAAAGAAGAAGTCGAGACTTTTAATCCTAGTGACTGTAATTTTAATAAAACCGAAACCATGGATGTAGCCACTGTAGATTTAGTTGCTAGAAATGAAAACACTAGAAATGAAAAAACTATAAATGAAAACTCTATAAATGAATACATAGCTGCTGGAAATAATTTAGCACCTAGAGATGAGAATTTAGCTGTTAAGAATCCAGATTTGGATTCAAATATGGATTTAGCTGGTGAGGATTTATCTCTTAAAAAAGAAGATATGTCGGGAAATGCAGTGGAATCAAATAATTCGTCCGACGAAAGTAGTTGCAGAGTACAGTCCACTGATTCGTATTTCAAAGACGAGAAATACAATACAATAGAGAAAGAATATTCTCAGGAATCTGAGACATTCACTGATTCATCGAGTATGGAGATTTCTACTGAAAAATTGATTCTTACAAAGAAAATGTTGCTTTTGAAGCACGAGGATAAAGCAGGCGCTTTAGAGAAAATAGAAGAATTAAAGATTCATCAGGCGTTGATGGATTCTTCGGAAGAGAAAATAAAATATGAGGGCAAAAACGAATCTCCGATTATTATGAGTGACGAGTGCATTCAGAAGACGGAGTTTAGTCGAGAATTTAAAGATGTAAATACTATTTCGAAGATTTTAAGCCGCTCGCATACTGAGGAACTTTCCCGTGATAGCGAGATTGAAGGGAAACTGGACGTTGAAGGGAAATTGGACGTTGAAGGAAAACTGGACGTTGAAGGAAAACAGGACGTCGAGGATGTGAAATTGTCGAGCAGTAGTGAAAATAGCAGCGACACTTTATTATCTGCGAATAGTTACAAATTTCCGGAAGTTGGCTCCGAGGTTAAAAATGCCCAGAATTTGAATGAGGCGGAAAAGAAAGGATTTAGAAGCCGCAGTGGAAGCATTGATACAAGCTCGGAAAGTGGTTCTAATAATTCTGGGGTTCGTCGCAGCACGCGAATCAGGACTATAGGATTAATGAAACAAAGGTATATTATTTTTATTTATTAAATTCATCAAAAAGAAATTTTATTCATAAAATTCGTCAAGAAGGAATTTTATTTATTGAATTCGTCAAAAAAGAATTTTATTTATTAAATTCATCAAAAAAGAATTT
>WNHD01007478.1:488-16221 GCA_011057455.1 Ganaspis sp. Gsp50 | reverse complement strand
ACATCTTTTAAAAAGGAAAAACTCTTATATGAAATTTTTTTTGTAAGTAGTGTACTTTTTGAGAAAAACGAAATTTTCCATTCAAAAAAAAAAAATGTTTTCTCTTGTACCAGCATCGGGCAAGACTTAAATTTTTATGGAAAATATTCATTATTATGTAGACAATTTACAAAAAAAAATTTAAGAAAAAAAACGGTGGGGTTTTTGAGTAATTACAATTAAAAAATTTTTAAGGAAATGGCCGCCATTTTGTTGTTTTTAAAGAGTTTTGAAATTTTCCACCAAAATCTGAAAGAAGAGTGGAAGCTCTTTCTGCTCCAAAAAGAAAAAATAAGATAGTTCAAATAATAAAAAAGTTATGCCACTTTCAAAGTTTTTTTTCTTAAATTTCGAAAAAACGATGTTTACGACTTACAGAATTGAAATCCTTCTAAGTCAGTAAAAAAATTGTTTTTAGCAAAACAAAAACATACGTATCGTCTAATTTTCTTTAAAAAACAATATCTTGCAGGTAAAATTTGTTTTTAGCTCCGACCATATCCAGCCTGCCTGATTTGAAATGAATTCAGTCATTAATAAAAAAAAATGTTTTTGGGATTTGTTATAGAAATTAAAAATTTTTTTATAAACAAATTAAATTTTTCTAATTTGGGGTATCTGTTTTGATATTTGTCTTTTTCCTCTTTTTCCCATTACACATGGGAATGTTAGAAACATTTTGAAAAAGGTTTCAGATTGTATCTAATATGTTTAATATATTAATATTGATTTTTAAACTCCATGTGCAAGTTGTACGCGTGAATGTGGAAAAATTCAAAACATTGGCTTTATATTGACATCTTGACTCCAATTTTCAACCAATTTAAATTTTTTTTTAAATAATTCATAAATATGTTTTTCAAATTTTTAAATTAAACATAATAACAGTCTCACAATGAAACCTTTTTCAAAACGTTTCTAACATTCCCATGTGTAATGAAAAATAAATAAAAATCAAAATTACCCAAATAAAAAAATAATTAATTTGTTTATAAAAAATTAATAAATTTCTTTAAAAAATTCAAAAAACAGTTATTTTATTAATATTGTTCAAATGTCGAAAAAAAATCTGTTTTCTATTACTGAAATTTTTGTAAATTTAATAGTTTTATGTTATAAGCCATTGAAAACAGGTCTATTTTTAAAAAATCAAAATTCTGAAAATTTATAACTCGGTCATTTGTCCACGAATAAAAAATAAAATACGTATACTTTTTTTTCTACAAAAATGAGAAAAATAGTTTTTATCGAATTTAAAATAAAATATCCTAAAAATATTCCAAATTCTTGAATTTTTTTTATTATTGCATTAACACAAACTATAAAGTATCTTACTTATAATCCCACAGTATTTATGCCTCCATCTTCATTAGAAGTATGTAAATTAATCCGTTTTCTATTTTGAGGAGAGTTCTTACATTGTGGAAATTTTAGGAAACATGCGAATTTTGCAGTTTCTCAATATCAAAACACATAAATCCAACAATTTTGACAATAAATTTCTACAATTTTAATCACTTCAAAAAAGGCGAACTGCATATTATTAATGTGAAATAATGCTTTATTTGATCTATTATTGCTTTATTTGTATATACGTCCACATCAAAAGGGCCCACTTTGGCGGATTTATTTTAGAAGGTATTCTCAATTATTTAAATAAATTTTTACGATTTTTTTTTATTAATGAAAAACAAAATACATAATCTGCCCCTTCTAATTATGTATTTATCATAACTTTGTGGTAATTTAAAACGCGTTAAAATCATATTCTTAATTGACTTTATTTTTTAACATCTGCACCCTGAGAAATTGTTTATTTAAATTTAATAAAATTTATTTCAATCAAATAACGATATTTTTGTCTCAGAAACTATTTAATATAATAAAAATACATTTTATTTGGCTTAAATAATTTTTATTCGATTTGAATAAAAATTTTATTCACACTAAATAAAAATTTATTTTTTGATTTGGTTCAAATAAATCATTAATTCATTCTGATTAGTCATATTCGATTCAAATAAACAATTTCTCCTAGGTAAAATATTTAAAAGTATGTCAAAAACATGTTTGTCATGAACGATAATAAGAATTAATATTGATTTATTTCATAATTCATTAATGTTTTGTAAAAAATTTAATTTAAATAATTATATGTATATCAAAAAAGTATATTAAATATAAAATGAACGTAGGGTGCAACCAAAATTCAAAAAGAATATCTTCAGTGTCCGTAATAGCGCAGTACGTAGAGCGTTGGCTTCGTATGTCAAGGGTCGCGAGTTCGAAACCATCCCGAGTGCGAATATTTTTAATTAATAAGCGTAGCGTTAAATTAATTCAGTTTCAGGTAATAATACAAATAGTATTCAATAAATGTGTTAAACAATATTCGTATAAATATTAAAAATCAATAGTAACAAGATTTTAATAATTATTTTTCTTTTTTTTCATCCTAAAGAAAGTTTCGTTCAAAAGCGATTAAATTGCATGAATGGAAAAAATTAATTGGTCTTGTTATTATTTTATAAATATTGCTTTTCTGTTATGCATTTAGGCTGTTTTAATGTAAACTAATAATTTTAATGCGTTCTAGAAATATCAGCCCATCGAAGGCATATTACTGGTCTTTGGGTGCCAGACCAACGGGCTGGCAATATTGTCAGCCATGGCGCATACATTCAGCTCGGTTCTGTCCGGCGCATCGCATCGGTCCGATCAATCAGACCATAGTCCGGGACATGGCGTGTCATTATGCATGCATTTTGTTATCTGGGTTTTTCCCCATTTTTTAAAATTCTTGAGTACTGATTAGATATAAAAGAATTATGACTATTTGAGTACTGATTAGATATAAAAGAATTATGACTATGAATTATGTTCTGATAATTGTTTAAACAATAAAATAATTATTAATTGTTAGTTATACATTGTCCAATTAAAATTTTTATTTCTATCTTTAAATATTCTAAAAATTTTAAAACATTTTTTCTAATTTTACAACACACTATTCTTCAAATATTTGACTATCCAAATACAATTTTTAATTAGACAATGTCTAAACAACAAATAATTATTTAAACAATTACTAATTAATTATTAATTAATTATTAATAAATCTTTTATATCTAATCAGCTCGCAACAATTTGTAAAACTGTGTGTCTTTCTAGGTACATTTGGAAGAGATTAACAATTAACAACAATAGATTGTTTAAACATCAGTTAAGATTTAATGAAAAAGTTTATATTGATAGACAAATATTCTAACAATAGCATATTGTAAAATTAAAAGAAACCTGCAAAGTCGTAAGTATATTCTGACAAAAGTTGATAAGTAACAATAATTAATTGTTTAAACAATCTTTGAATTATAAATCATAATAAATATTATTTTGTATCCAGCCAGAGCTTCATAATTTGTAAAATTACGAAAAAATTGTGACATTCTAGGTACATTTGAAAAGAACTAATAATTAACAATAATAATTTGTTTAAACAATTCTTAGCAGTAATTGTGGTTAACTTGGTAAAATATCTTATTGACTATTCATAATAAAAAGTTGATAGTCAGAAAAAACTGCAATTCGCTGGATTTATTTGAAAAGTGGTTATAAACTAACTGTAGCAAAAATATTTATTATAAAAAATTAATTAAATAACAGACAGGTTGAATATGAATATTTTTCAAGGGGTTTGAGCAACCTCAATATTTTCAATGTATAATATTTATTATTTTCTACATTATTTCAAATAATTATGAATTAAATTATTTGAATTTCGCGCCAAAAACTATAAATGATTGTAAGGCAGTTTCCGAGGGTCAAAGAATAAAATCAAGCTTCTGATATCTGCGTCGTATAGCCGTGTGCATTACCTACCCGATTTGTAAGCGTTCTGTTATATTTATATTTATATTTGTATTTATATTTATATTTATATTTATTTAGATTTATATTTTTGCTAAGATTTCATGTGCAACTTTATTTGACAAATAAATTCCAGAAATATGGAAATTACAAACTCAGAAGATCACAGAATTAAAAAAAAGTTGCGGTTTTGCGACCTTACGAGTTTGCGGCCTTACGGACTTGCGGACTTACGGATATGCGGCTTTATGGCTTAAAAAGCTGCGGCTTTGCGGGCATTTCTCAACTATAAAAGAGTAGACCACACAGCACAACTCACTCAGAAATGCAGTCAGTAACTCAGTGAACTCAGTCTTCATCATCAAGTTGTAAATCTTTTTAAGTACGTGTGATCGGGTTTTACATCAGTAATCTTTTATATTTGAATTTCAAAATTCAATCAGTCAAAGTACGAGTATTCTGGATACTTAATAAATTATTACACAACCTAAAAGTGCAAATTGATCAGAAGAATTCTATAATCATTAATCGCGAACGCCTAACAGAAAAATCCTGACCAAGAACCAGCATTATCTACAGACAGTACCGAGCCACTACAGCGGAAATACCACACTCATCTGGAACAAATTTGACTACATACAAATCCTTTCACTATCATCGTCGTCATCGCCATTTTGGTTGTTTTCAACAACCAAAAACCAGCAAACAAAAACTTTAGAAACATTTACTTTAGGTAAATTATTATTTTCATCTTTGTTTTGGCAAAAGCTTAAAACTAAATTTGCATATAAGAATCTTTAATAAGATTTGGCTAAAATCTATTAATCCTGAATCTCGAAAACGAAAACTAATAAATTTTGAATAAATTTGTATACTTATTTGTTTAAATAACCGTGTTTTCATTTTATCAGCCCTTTCCCAGTACTGGCGGAAATTCTTTTCAGCCTATCTAAATCAGGGAACTAGGTTTAATTATATTGTGGTGAAGTGATTCTTAGCTTGGTTAAAGCAGAAATAAATCAACATTTTTAAAATCGTTTTTAACTAAGTTTTGACGTCACAATAAATATAATAAAAATTATTAAAAGCACAAGTAAAAATAGCTTAAAGTAAATCATTCTAGCAAAAAATTAATACTTCTGCTATAGAAAAATATAAATCCAAGCAAAGTGGGAGTGTATTAAATCAGGGTCTATATTCAATATTTTTTTTCCTAAAGTTGGGAAAAAATTCAATTTTGCACGGAAAAATGATTTTTCTCAAGATGCTTAGGAAATTTTTTCCATAATTTTGGCAAAAATCCCAATTTTTTAGGGAAAAATTATTTTTCCCATGATGTTTAGGAATTTTTTTCCATAATTTTGGACAAATTTAGAAAAAATTTCAATTTTTTAGGTAACATTATTTTTCCGAATAAGACTATGAAATTTTTCCTTACATTTATAAGAAAAAATTTCCGAAATTTTTTACAATGTACTTCGTAGCATGGTAAGTTGAAGAAAGTGCTGCACATGTGTCAGGCCAAAGTTCCTTGGTAGACAGGTTCCTATTCGGCAGCACATATAAGAACCTTTAAGGGAACTCACCTGAGATCCCGTACAGGAACCCACATAGATTCCCACATAAGAATTTTTAACTGGGATGGGTTATAATTTTTTAACTTTGAAAAAATCAAACTATTCTATCAGTGGTAGGCGTCACTGTATTAACAGTTTTACTATATCACTGTAAAAAATTTCAAAAATTTTTCCGTGTAAATGTATGGATAAATTTCGAAATTTTACACGGAAAAAGAGTTTTACCTAAACAATTGAAATTTCTTCTAAAAGTTTGGAAAAAGTTTGGAAAAAGGGCATTTTTTAAAAAACAAAGTTAATATTATTCTAAAATTGACCTTAAATACATTTAATATAAGGACACAATTTGCACTTTATTTGAATAAATTGTATGAATTAAATCTTGAGTTATTAAAGAAAGACATCTTTCTCAGAAACGCTTTCAATTTAGTTGAGTTAGTATATAAGGAGGATTCGAGAGAGAGACATGCAGTTATGTTCATTCTGCGTGCGATTTGTGTTGGGTAGTAAAATAGGTTTATGATAATAATGCATCAATCATATTTATTGATGTGTGCATATGTGTACTGTAAAAAATTTCGGAAATTTTTCCGTATAAATGCAAGGGAAAATTTCAAAAGCTTATTAAAAAAACTAATTTTACCTAAAAAATTGAAATTTTTCCAAAATTATGGGGAAAATTTCCTAAGTATATTGAAAAAAACAGTTTTTCCACAAATTTAGGAAAAAGATATTCAATATTGACTCTGATTGAATACACTCTCATTTTGCTTGGAATTATATTTTTCTATAGCATTAATAATAATTTTTCGCTAGAATAAAACTACTTTAAATTATTTTCACTTGTGCTTTTAATAATTTTAATTATATTTATTATACATTATTTATACAATATTATACATTATTATACATTAATAAATATAAATAAAAATACTGCTGCCAGGTGAAACCTTATTTTTTATTTTATATACGTATTTTGTTGTGTTTATCTCGAGGTCATTTCAATCATTTCTGAAGAAAATAAAGAAAATTTCCGAAAAACAATGATTTTAAACCAATTTTAATATTAAAAAAATAATTTCAGATTGAATAAAAATAAAATGTTCGATAATAGCTTAAAAGATACATTTTTAAGGCACCTATAAATAAATAAAAAAGTATTGAAGTTCAGACTGGAATATAAAAAATAATCTTTAAAGAGTTGTGTAATTTAAAATTTTTTGTTTTTTAAAAATTTTATGACGTTGGATATAATTGAGCTGAAGCGTTAGCTAAACTATTAATCAATGCGCTTTTAATGCGTAAAAGATACAAATCATTTGCATTTAAACATTATTACAAACATTATAAAAATATATGGAAAATACGTTTTCTCCAAATTTTCGATTTTTAAAGAATATTAACTTTGGATTGAACTGAGATAGAAAGTTTACTATACTATCAGTTAATGAATTTTTGAAGTGCACTCTCTAAATTTGAATCAGTAGAAATTTACTGATTTCACAGCTAAAACTGAGCAACTAATTCAATTAGTAAATTTCAACTGATTATTAGTTACATTCTACTGTAAACTGAGCAACTAATTCAATTAGTAAATTTCAACTGATTATTAGTTACATTCTACTGTAGAATTAGTAAATTTTTCACTAATTTACAGTAGAATTTTATAAATGAATTAGTTGCTCAGTTTTAGCTGTGAAATTAGTAGATTTCTACTGTTTCAGATTTAGAGAGCACAGATTATCAAGTAAGTTCAGAAATGTTAATTACTAGAAAAAGAAAATTTAAGGGTAAAACAGAACTTTCTTTATGAGGAAGCTATAATACTATGTAATGATGTATTATTTATTAGATTGTTAAAAATATTTTTATTATTTTATATTTTAGTATTATTATTAATATCTACATATTTTGTTAATATAATTATTTATTATTAAACAAAAATCTTCAATGTTTATAGATTTTTACTTAGGTCCTTGTCAAGTGGAATTAAAATGCACAATATATACAAGAAGTGTGCTCCGTCAGACTACAATAAATATTTTGAAAAGTATATTTTTTCAAATTCTATGTTAGATTTATAAAAAATAATATTTTATAGAGATTATTTTGTTAAATAAGTGATCAAATTTGTTAATAGTAACGATAAAATAAACTTCCTTATTCGTTATTTCTTGGTAAATAATAATGAATTAAAGTTTTGATTATCATATTACTTTTGATATAATTTTGAAAAACTGTAGCGAGATTTTAAAAGCAATGTTAAATTTGTCTATAATGAACCTTAAATACATTTAATATGATGACACAATTTGCACTCTATTTGAATAATTTATAATAATTGAATCTTTAGTTATTATAGAAAGACTTTTTTCTCTGAATCGCTTTCATTTTAGATGAGTTAGTATATGTACACTGCCCTGCAAAGGTTTAGACGCACTTGGAAAAATCTTATTTTTTTTAATCTATTGTTTCTGTCAACGTTCGCAAACCGTTCAATATGTTATATTTATATGAATCAACATTCTAATTATCACATTCAAGCGTTTTTGTAATTTTTCATTTATCTGAGAACAATAATATAAACGATAAATATAAAAAAAAGTTTTTTTCAAGTGTGTCCAAACTTTTGCAGGATAGTGTATAAGGAGGATTTAAGAGCGAGACTTGCAGTTATGTTCATTTTACGTGCGTTTAGTGTTAGTTATAGTATAGATCGAGTAGGTTGCGTAAATCATAATATGTATTGAGGTATGTGTATGTGTGTCCAATGATTTGTCTGTATGTATATATAATAATAGTTTATCATTGTTTGGTACAAAGCATTGTTTAACTAACATTGGTTAGTTCGGCAATTTTTCATAATAGTTCGGAAATTTTTCCTTAATAAAGTACGGAAATTCTTCATAGTTATTTCTGAAATTTTTCCTAATAGCTAAGAAATTTTTCCTTATTACCGAAAAATTTCGGATTAATTCCGGTCGAAATTTTCTACAGTGTGTGTCCTATGACTTGTCTGTATGTATGTATGTATAATAATAGATTATCATTGTTCAGTACAATGCATTGTTTAACTAACATTCGGAAATTTTTCCTTTTTAAAGTACGGAAATTTTCCACAGTAGTTCGAAAATTTTTCCTTATAAAAGTATAAGGGAAAATTTCTGAAAGTTCTGGAAGCAAAGTTCCAGAACTTTTAGGAAAAATTCCAGTCTAAATTTTTTACAGTGTAGTAAAGAAATATTAAATTATAATCTGAAATCATATCATTTTATTGGAAAAGAAAAACAGTTCTTATTACATTTTTTCAACTATTGTCTTTTTTCTTAATTTTTGTAGAAAGCCAATTAAGTGAGATTTATCTCCAACAGAAAGGAAAGAAAATTAATCAGATAATACTCTTTTTAATACGATTATGTGAATATATCTGAACGTACTTTTCGTGAACATAGAATGAAATATATATCTGGAACTCTTTCTCAGACTCAGTAAATTGTGGAAGTGGGCTAAAAGCTGAGCTATAAAGGGTGACCTGTTGATCCTTGAAAAGCTGATACATTATCCCTCTATACCTCGATCTGCACTTCAGGGACAATCCACAACATTTTTCACAAGAAATCTTAGTTTCTTAAAATTTATTTTTGTTGAATGATTACATGGCTGAATCTCGGAAAAATTGTCACATCTTTCTAAAGAAATTTTTTTAAATCAAAAATTTTAAATGTAATATTCCTTATGTAAATCTTGTTAATAATTATTATTAACAAATTCAAATAAGCAGCTATTTTAACTTAAATTCCTTTTTACCTATGGTAACGTCACATTGAGTGGACCAATTAAGAAACAGTTCGCATAACATTTTTGTGAAAACAGATGACTTGCAATGTTCTGCACCAATAATTAGTTTATATAATTAGACAACATTAGAGCTAGAGAATTTTATTTTAATATTTGTCAGGAAGGAATTTTTGTTTTTCGAAAGAAAAGTCCAATTTTTGAGAAAGGAAAAAAAATGTAATTTTGAGTGGACCACACTTTAAAAAATTTCGACCGGAATTATTCCGAAAAGTTTTGGTACTTTTATAAGGAAAAATTTCTGAACTATTATGAAAAATTGCCGAACTAACCAATGTTAGTTAAAGAATGCTTTGTACTAAACAATGATATTATATATACATACAGACAAATCATTGGTGACACATACACATACATCAATACATATTATGATTTACGCAACCCATTCGATCTATACTATATACCTAACACTAAACGCACGCAAAATGAACATAACTGCAAGTCTCTCTCTTGAACCTTCCTTATACACTACCCTGCAAAAGTTTGGACTCACTTGAAAAAATCTCTTTTTCTGTATTTATCGTTTTTATTATTGTTCTCAAATGAATGAAAAGTTACAAAGACGTTTGAATGTCAAAAATAAAATGCTGTTTTATATCAATATAACATATGTAACGGTTTGCGAACGTTGAAAGAAACAATAAATTAAAAAAAATTACATTAGTAGGGGTTCGAGTCCCCTCAGATGCACGGTGCACTCTCCACACGGTTTATTTTTTCAGAACAAAAATTTATTTGATAATTTAAATTCGAGAATTTCGAAAAATTATCACAAGAGCTCAAACCAAGAGCTTCATTAAAAAGGGATCTAATATTAATAGATGTCTAAATTAGCCGATAACGTCGTGATCTAGTATATCTAAAGTTTAAAAAAAAAAGTTTTTCCAAGTGAGTCAAAACTTTTGCAGGGCAGTGTACATATACTAACTGAAATAAAATGAAAGCGCTTCTGAGAAAAAAGTCTTTCTATAATAACTCAAGATTTAATTATTATAATGTATTCAAAGAAAGTGCATATTGTTTCATCATATTAAATGTATTTAAGGTCCATTACAGACAAATTTAACTTTCTTTTTTAAAATATCGCTATAGTTTTTCAAAATTATAACCAAAGTAAATATGATAATTATTATGTACCAAGAAATAAAGTATAAGGAAATTTATTTGATCGTTACTATTAACAAATTTGATTAATTATTTAACAAAATAATCTCTATAAAATGATTTTTTCTATAAATCTCACATAGAATTTGAAAAAAATATACTTTTCAAAATAGTTCTTGCAATCTGACGGAGCACACTTCTTGTATGCATTAAGCGTTTTAATTTCACTTGACAAGGACCTGAGTAAAACTCTATAAACTGGCAATCATTCCGTGATCAGTTCATCCTCTGCGTTCTGTGAGAGATGCATCAACTTCCGAGGTCCTTGTGCTATTCCCCGGGCAACGTGGTCGTTGCATTTAATGCTCTGTGCAACAATGCAGGGGGGATACCCCAATAACTGCGGTTGTGGGTGAGCAAACGGGATCCAAGGCGGCGATATGCAATGACCGCAGTGCTCCGAGGGTGAACCTCTTGGCCCCCGGAGCATCCAATGCATCAAGGGAAGATAAGCGACTGTTTTTAAAGCCTCCAACACTGTTGGTGGATGACAAGCTGCCATCCAAGTCAGCGAGTCTAACGAGTCTTCCCAGTGCGGCAAGTGAGAGAAGTTTAGGAAGTTGTAAGAGCGTCTTCAGCAGCATGTCAGCAACTGACATGGACAGCTGCAGGCGAGACCGCGATGCACGTATAAGCCTTAGAAAGCAGGAGACTGAACATTTCAAGAAAATGCTTGCGGAAGTGGCCAAGATGCTTGGGGCATGCGAAAGACAGAAAAATGTGAATCAGACCGTCAAAGACGGTCTAAAGAATTTGAATTCTTGGATAAACGATGTTAAGAACAAGCACGAGGAAGTTGCGAGAGCCGAAAGTAGACTGTACGAAACTTTCGATTATATCGAAAGAACTCATAGGTACGGGAAGGAACATCGGAAAGTGTACTACGCAGACACGATCAGGCGAGTAGCGCTTATGGTGAAGAAATGGGAAAAGGGAACCCTCAGCAGACCAGAAAAGCAATCATATGCCGAACGAGTGAAAACTCCTGAAAAAAAGGAAAAGGAGAAGAAGAAAGCCAAAGTGAAGAAAAGCATAACCCCGGATCAAATGCGAACATCTATGATGCTTATTCGGGTTTCCAAGGGACAGACGTACGCGTCTCTACTTGGAAAACTCCGAAAGGAAGTTGCTCCGGAGTTGTGCCAGACCGAAGTTATGGAGGCTAGGCAATCGCAAAAAGGCGATCCCCTTCTAAGACTAGGTGGAGATTCAAACAGGGAGGCGTTCATAGCAAAGGTAACGGATGTAGTTGGAGCGATGGCGACTGTCCAAGTTCCGGAGGTCCAGAGGGTAACTCTGGAAATCCAAGACTTCGACAGTCTAACCGAAGAAGAGGAAGTCGTGGCAGCCCTGGAGAAGACTTTAGGAACTGCAAAAGAAAACAGGACGATGAAGCTTCTCAAGGAGAATATAAGAGGATTAAAAATGGCGTTGGTAACCGCAACGCGCATAAAAGCATCAATTCTGAAAGGCCTTGGCCACGTCAAGGTTGGCTTCTTGAGTTGCTGTGTAATGAGACATGTTGGGGTAATTAGGTGTCACAGGTGTCTAAGTTTCGGGCATATGGCCGTACAGTGCAGTGGGATGGACATGTCCTCCGCATGCTTTAAATGCGGAGGAGTTGACCAAACTGCTGCCAACTGTAATAAAATTATGAGCTGCTTTTTGTGCATTGAAACACAAGGAGCGGCCTGTGATCACGTCTCAGGCAGTGGAAAATGTGCCACTTTCCGGAAGACTCTGGAAGCGACGAAGAAGGGAGAGGCGCTTAAGCGCAGATAGGGTAAAGTGAGAAATCCTTGATTTTTCATGAGTTGTCACAGATAATTGTGCTTCGTGTCCTGGATACGCCAAAGACTCCGGTCCTCGTCTGATACATGACGCAATAGTGCATTCAGAGCCGCACGAGAATGTCTAGGGGTCCGGCATGGATGCAGCGCTTAGGCGCTGCCGTAACAGTACGCTTTGTCCTGGGTTTACCGGAGGCTAAAGTCTCTAGCGGATGCACGACCAGACGAAAGCGGAAAATACCGGGAAAGGAGACCGTCGCACCGACGACGATGAGGGACAACAACTCTGAAAACGAAAGCCGAAAGGCAGTTCTGGAGGTAAGTAAAGAGTCCCAAAGAAATAGTGTGTGTGGTTTAGTCGGTCGGGCTGTCAGCAGTGCGGCAATTAACCCAATCCAACGTAACCTTGTAGTGCTTGCTACAAGGTATCTGTAAGCAGATTCCACAGAATGACCCTCGCGAAAAAGAACTCTATAAACATTTGTCTTTAATAATAAATAATTATATTAGCAAAATATGTAGATATTAATAATAATAGTAATAAAAAAAATAATAAAAATATTTTTAACGGTTTAATAAGTAATACATCATTATATAGTATTATTGCTTCCTCATGAAGAAAGTTCTGTTTTACCCTTAAATTTTCGTTATCAAGTAATTAACATTTCTGGACATGTTTAATAATCTATGCACTTCAAAAATGCATCAATTAATAGTTTAATAAACCTTCTAGCTTAGTTCAAACCAAAGTTAATATTCTTTAAAAATCTAAAATTTGGAGAAAATATTTTTTTTTAATGTTTGTAATAACGTTTAAATGCAAATAATTTATATCTTTTACGCATTGAAAATGCATCGATTCATTGTTCAACTAACGTTTTAGCTCAATTATATCCAAAGTCATACAATTTTCAAAAAGCAAAAGATTTTAAATTACACGATTCTTTGAAGATTATGTTTTAAATTTCAGTCTGAACTTCAATACTTTTTTAGATATTTATACGTGCTTTAAAAATGTATCTTTTAAGCTATTATAGAACATATTATTATTATTCAATCTGAAATTATTTTTTAAATATTAAAATTGGTTTAAAATCATTGTTTTTTGGACTTTATCTTCGGAAATGATTGAAATGACCTCGAGTTGAACACAAAAAAATTACACATTTAAAATGAAAACTAAGGTTTCACTTGGCAGCAGTTTTTTTATTTGTGTTTATAAAAATAATGTATAATAAGTATAATTAAAAATATTCAAAGCACAAGTAAAAATTGTTTAAAGTAAATTTATCCCAGCAAAAAATTTCTACTACTGCTGTAGAATAATATAAATCCAAGTAAAGTGGGAGTGTATTTAATAAGAGTCTATATTGAATATTTTTTCCTAACGTTGAAAAAAAAATTTAATTTTACAGGGAATAATTATTTTTACCAATATACTTAGGAAAAAGTTCGAAAATTTCAAAAACATTTTTTTAATACAAAAATGTTTAATTAAATTTAAGAAAACACATTTCTCGATATTCCCTCGAAAGTTTAAAACACTTTTATGTTTTATACATTTTACAAAGCTAATTTTGGTGAAAACATACTTCAATCAATTTTTCGAACTTTTTCTATGCAATTTTGGAGTCTTGCATTTTTAAAGGAAAAAATTAGGCATTGAATGCTATAAGTTATTCGAATGATGTAGGAAATTTTCTTTAAAATAAGTTTGGGACAAATAAAAAACGTTTATTATTTGAGAAATTATTTCAATTTCAATAAAATACTGCAAAATCCACTTTTTTAAAGACACTTAACTGAAAAATTGCCAAAAGGACTTTAAGGGGGGGGGGGTATGGTCCAAAAGATCGTCTTTTTTTTCTTTTGCATTTTCTTGGAGCTGAACGTCTCAAACATATTCCAGAAAAGTTTCAAGTCATTTGAAGAAAAATCATTAAAGTTATAGAGTTTTACATGCATTTTGAATAAAAATGTGCCATAAAAAGTAAACTTCTTCGAGTTCCCCAGCTGGAATGGTTGCATTTAAAAATTTTATCAAAATATATTCTAAAAGCTGAATTTCTAACGTTTGTATTTATTCCCATCCAAAGTACTTTTATAACGCCTGTTCAAAAGTACTCATTTGAGCGCTTGGACGTTCTAACTTTAAACGCATTTTTCTCAAAATAATGATTTTTAAAGTCTGTGACCACTCTCACTCAAAACTACTGAACCGATCTTAACTATATTTGACACACTTTTTTAACACATAAAATACCCGCCCTAACGTTTTACTTATCTTTTTTTCTTCTTTTTTTTCAAGATACAGCTACAAAATAGCGGCATTTTTAGGGGAAAAACGAGTGTCTTGCACTATTAATTCGTCAAAAATTCTGATATTCAAAAAAAAAAAAAGGAAAAGGTTGGGGCCGGGCAAAATTATCCTTCTAATAAAATGTACTTCATTTTTTTATTTTAAATAAAATGTCGAGTAGTTATGATGTTCATAGCAAATTCCATTTTTCGGAAGACGCCGTCAACAATGCTGCTACAATTGCACACATCTTCATATTTTTTAACAAGAATTTCCCAAAATGTTAAAAAATTAAAAAAGCAAAAAGTTAATAATATTTTTGTCCAAAGAATAACTATTCTTGATCGAAGAATATAATCAAAATATAAATACAACTTCCACTGAATTATACAAATTCCACACATTCTCAGCGAATAGCCGCTGCCTGAAATAGCTAATATCACAAAAAAATTTAAAATGATGTACCGATTCATCAGTGAATTCTCATTGATTCCTCAGTGGGTATTGTTGATTCACTGAATCAATGAGAAAATCAGCAGAATTTTTGCTGATTTAAATTTTGAGAGTAGATAAATTGATTCGTTTTTATGAAGGAATACACAATCCAATGAAAAATCAGAAATAATATATGGAAGGACAATTAAGATAAAATAAATTCAAGTTTCCATTACTAAAATAATCAACAAATGTTATTTACTTTATCAATTCTTGGTAAAATATATACTTTATATATAAATATATCAATCGATTCGTTTTTAATGCAGAATTTTTTTCGGTTTGTACTCTCTAGCACCTGTCCGATTGCTCTATTTCAACTTTTTAACTAGTTCAAATGCTGGTACTGTGCATACCGGAGTTTCTCTTGAAATATACTGTCCGCTTTAAACAAGTCTAGTTCGGTAAATTTTTAATCAATATACAGTTTTTTCTTAGTTCGTAATGATTATTGAGAAAATTAATATATTCATGTAAAACTTGATCATGTTCTAGTTAAAACAAGTTAAAAACACATTTGTTGGTAAGTAATACAATATTATAATATTACACTGTGTGACAGTGAAAATACACTTTTGTCGAGACATAGCACAAGTTGTAGGTCTAGTAAAACTAAGAAAAATGGTATAGGAGAAATTTCCCATACA
>WNHD01007477.1:0-12285 GCA_011057455.1 Ganaspis sp. Gsp50 | reverse complement strand
AATGTATAATAATGTAATAATAGTAATAATAATAATAATAATAATAATAATAATAATAATAATAATAATAATAATAATAATAATAATAATAATAATAATAATAGTAGTAGTAGTATATGTTTCTAAAGTTCGGAACGTTCATTTGAACGAACTCTTTTTTTTCTTATTAATTTTTTAAAAATATACTTTTGTAATAAAAATGGGCAATTTCTTTTAAACAATAATAACATAAAAGTTAATGATTGTTGAATGTAATAATATTTTAGGACAAATCTCAATTTTTAAAAATAGGATAAAAATTTTGTTCATTTGAACGTTCGGAACTTTATTTTTGCATTAATAGTATAATATTATACATTTTTCGTTATTGTAATTTTTAAAATTATTACACTGTAAGAACTAAAATGACTCAGATTGTTCAGATATTTAAAATGAAGAGAAAGTTAAATGACTTGAAAACTTAAAACACTTTAAAGAATTTAATCACTTAAAAATCAATTAATTTTAAATCGTTGACTCAGAGTGGTCGATAATTTATAATATCTTACTCTGATCATTCAAATTGAAAATACTTAATCAGTTTGCAGTCATTTTCTTTAATTATGTATGCCAAGGTACTTGCTTATTTTGTTATACATTGTACTTGCTTTATTTTATAAATAAACAAACTTTTATCATAACGCGATCAAAGTACCTATTCATTCATTATTTGTTTATTATTAAATTGACTACATTTACCTTAATTATAATTAACATTCTTAATTTTTAAGTCATAAAAATGATGTCAAACAAGTTCCCAACGCTCATTTTAACAATAAACCTTATTTTCTTCTGCATTCCTTTAGAATTAACATTTTGTACCAGTAGTGACTAAAGTCCCAAAAAGAAAATTAATTTTGTTCATTTAGACATTCCAAACTTTAAATTAACATTAAATATTATTATTTATTAGTTTTTTATTATTGCTTAATCTATCATTTTGTATATAAGTGCGTGTTAAAAATTTTAACACGCACACACAATTTTTAATTTTGATTCTCAATCCATTAAACATGTTTACATGGTTCTTTTTTAATTGAAATTCAAAAGAAAATATTTTTTAAATTACAATTAAAAAAGAACTTGTTAATCCTTAATGATCTAGTAAATTATAAAACATCCAACCAATAATGCTAATACAAAACTAGAAAAATGCTTGAAACTCGTAAAGTTGTAAGAAAAGAGCCACATAAAATATTTCCACGTAGGTCCCAAATTAAATGTTTTTTCAACTATACTGAAAGCTCGTTTCATTTTCTTGTATAATCATCAGCTTTGTATTGTAGCCCGTAATAATAATGCTCTCCCAAGAATTTTGTTGCCTGGATCGTTAAGCCCAAGATACTAATTAGATGTATTAATTTCAGGTCCCGAAGGCGTAGTACTGGCAGTGGCGTGGCAGAGATTCACCTGCAGCAAAATCAGCAACAACAATCGCAGCTGCAGGAGAATAACAACAGCAGCTCGCAGGATACGAAGGAGTCGAGGGAGGGTTTGGGGCCCGATGAGATGTGGGGCTCAGGAGCCCTGGGTCACCATCGGGAACTGCCCGTCGATGTCCCCGACGCTCTGCTCCAGCAGGCTTACCCCAACAAGGTAAAGAAAGGTTCATCCTCCTGTAGGAACGAGCCTCGACAATCCCGTAGCGCTAGCAATCTTTCCCTAAACCTCAGAAACGAAACCCTCAAAAAGTCAGCCCTCTCCCACAAGAAGCGCGATCCCGAAAGCTCTCCTCTTGTTTCTGCTCTCGAACCGCCACCAATCATGACCATCGAGCTCAAAATCGAAAATCCAATCAGCAACAATCTTATCAGCTCGCCGGATCAGGTAAACGAGGACGACAAAAACATCAACGGCAATCATCAAGCCAATTCCACCAACTCCGGATCGCCAGACTTGAAAGATCCGCTCAAGAGTTCCGACGACGAGGAGGACGACGATCATTCCAATCAGAAGGAATCCAACGTCGACGCTGAAGAAGACTACCCCTTCGCCAAGGAGGACTACCCCACCATGTTGAAAAGCTGCAGCGACGATTCAGCAAGTCCCAGGAGCTCTTCCGGAAGGTCCGACAGTACAGCTCCTCTCGACTCGAGTCTCGTTCTGCGACACGACTCCCCCTGTGGAAACGACTCCCTTCCCTACGATGTTCGAAGGATCGACCTTGGCTCCCCCTGCAGACCCTTAGTCTCAGAGATCAAAGTCACTCCCATCTTCAACAGGGACACCACATCCTTCGAGAATCCAGCCTACGGACTTGCGGACCTCCAAGGATTTCTCATGCGATCCGACGAGGTCACCGACCTCACCAGGCTCATTGACGAGCAAGTTCTCATCCCCCGGAAAACTCTGCAGACCTTCTCCGTAGACAAGTCGCCCTGGAAAGAAGAGAAGCCTAAAGCCCAAGTTTTGGACAGCAGTTTCAAAAAGCTCAACAATCAACGGAATCTCGAAAATTCCGAGCTCATGAGAGTTGCCTCCACGGATGATCTCATCAGTGTGGAACTCAGTGCACTTTCTTCGAAATCCAGGTCCAAGAAGAGGAGACAGCAGCAAACGTCGAGTGGATATTCAACTCTGAGGAGTGAAGCCTCCACTGAATTTGACCAGGTCGATCACTCCTTCCTCGTCGTCGGGAACAAAAACTACCGGGAGGTGGCGGTCGACTGTCCCGATGATTTTGTGCCAGTGACTAAGTCTCATCCGGTTTATCCTCCGCCGAACAAGACTCCCACAAACAGCAAGCACAACACCCTCGAACAAAAACGCCATTCCGCGCACTTCAGTCCGAGAGATTTAGAGATTGCTCATAAAATTGAGCTCGAGGAGGCAGCAAACAAGAACCGATATAGTCTCCCACCGTCCTCTGATAATTCTCGGGAGACCGTAGTCGTGCGCACGCTTGAACACAAGCACGACAAGAAGGTAAGGTCCAGAGTCAAAAGTCTGCTCGTAGAAAGCTTCTACTCCCTCAAGCACAATTACAAAGCCCCGCTTAACGCTTACAGCACAACGCACTCTTCTCAAGCTTTATCTAATATTCGTAAAGAGTCCATTGGTGAATCCACATTCCTCGACGATGATTGTCAGGCTTCCAAGAAACTGGAAGTCCTTTCTAGGTCTTTTAAACTCTACACCCCAAGGAAAGATAAACGATCCTACTCGGAGGAGAATCTCCTCTCTGGAGCCTTCGACGCACCAGGGAGCGAAGAAACCGAGTCCACTTACTGTCTCTCAATTGATAATCCGTGTTTGAATTTTAACGCCTCCATGAAAACTAACACCTCTCTTGGGTCTAATGCTTCTTTCAGATCTAACGCTTCCGCAAGATCTAACACTTCTGTAAAAACCAACGCTTCTCTAAAATCCTACACTTCTGTAAAATCAAACACTTCTGTAAAATCAAACACTTCCGTAAAATCAGACACTTCTGTAAAATCAGACACTTCTGTAAAATCAGACACTTCTGTAAAATCAGACACTTCTGTAAAATCAAACAAGTCTGCAAGATCTAACAAATCCATAAGATCTAACAAATTCATAAGATCTAACAAATTCATAAGATCCGCTTCTTTAAAATCTAACATAAGATCGAACGTTTCCGTAAGATCTACCGCTTCCATAAGATCTAACACATCCACAAGAGCCAATTCATTCACAAGATCTAACGTCTCCATAAGACCCAAGGCACACTTGAAATACAATGCCTCTCTAAAAACGAATACCTCTCTAAAAACGAATACCTCTCTAAAAACCAATACCTCTCTAAAAACCAATACCTCTCTTATTTCTGACATTTCCGAAAATACTGGTCCCTTCAGGAGCACTCACGAGTCTCAAACTTCTAAAAATACTCAAGTTTCCAAAATTAAACGTGCCTTTAAAAATACAGGTGATTCTAGAGATACCGAAAATGTTGACGATTCGGTAAATCTTCATCTCGAGCGTTCTGCCGTTTCTTTCGAAACGCAAAGAATCGCGAACCACTCTGCTTTCCGTGACAATGAGTCAGAGAAGATATCGACCAAAAAGTATCAGAAATTAACTGACGAGTTATCTTCTTTTAATCGGGAAAAGAATCAAAATTCCAGAAATTCCTTGAGGGAATTGAGAAAGGGGATTCCTTTGATTGTTTACTTTACACCCGAGAAGAGGGAAAATCTTCTTGAGGAAATAGAGTTGGAGTCAATGAGTCACTTTTCACAGGAGAGTCTCAGTCTTCTTGATGAGTCTCCAAATACTCAAAATCAAAAGAATTCGAGACTGTCGTTAGAGTACAAATTCTCAAATGATCCGAATGCCTCGCTTTTCACGAGTTTCTTGGAGATTAGTAAACTTGTCTCCAAGAGTGATGTCGATTTGCCCAATTCTTTGGATCTTTCTTTCTCGAAAGTCCAATCCTGGCTTTCTGATCCGCATCTTTTCTCGAGTACTGCTGAAAAGCAAAAACCCAGTAGTAATAACAAAATTAGAACTAATACGAAGACGAGAAGAAATTGCTTTGGTAAAGATGAAACTTCAAATGCACCATCTGTAGAAAATGCACCTGAAAGCGCAATGGAACTCGGCTACACTTATAACAAAGAGGTAAAAAGGCACTAAGATTGTAAAAAATCTTTCCAACATTTTGCAAGGGTTTGCAGAGGTAATGAACTTCCTGTACCGCCTCGTTAATTGAAAAATAGACTGAAAATTTATTTACTCAATGACAAGAAATATTGGGTAGAATTCATTTTTAACACCACTTGAAATCAATTATTTTTTCGTTCTTTTTTATCAATTAATTTTAATTCTTTTCTATCAATTATTTTCAATTTATTTGTTTATCAATTATTTTTAAAGAAGTTCTTTCGACAGATATAGTTAATCAAGGTTTCAATGATCTTTGAGTGTAAATTTAATTTGACTTAGTACAACTTTGAATTTGAAAACGTTGAACAATTAGTTATTTTTATTATTATTGTATTTTACTCTAATAACTTAGTGAATTTATGAGAAATAATTAACTGCATTAATGAATAAGATTATTTTTTAATTCCTGTACGACTATTTTTATTGATCACTATCTGAATTAAATTTGTAAAAAAATTCCCGCGGTTCTTAATCTCTAAATTCGACCATTATCATTTTAACCAAAAATTTGACATTGCTTTATAAATTAATTATTTCTAAATCTCGCAGATACCTAATGACATATTTTAAAGACAATACAGGTTCTTCACATATCTATTTTTAGCAATCATATTTTAAATCAAAATCAGTTTGTTAATTACTTTGCAGAACTTAAATAAAAACAAGAAATCACTGATTCCCCATAAGAGCCTATGTTAAATTTTTTTAACATGATTTTTTTAAGAATGAAAATCAACAAAAATTAAATATTTAATAACTTTACTCACAAGTACCCTCAGTTCTCAAAAATTTCACTACAAACTGTTGGAAGCTTTATCTAATAGTATACCAAGTTTTATTAAAATCTGTTTGTTAATTCTATTTGCGAGAGAACCTCCTTAATGTATTTTTTTATCATATATTTTTTATTCCTTTCTATCAAATATTTTTAATTCATTTTTTTATAAATATTTTTAATTCATTTTTTTATCAATTAGTTTAAGTCTTTTCCATCAATTACTTCAAATGTATTCTTTTATCAATTACTTTTAATTCTTTTCGATGAATTATTATCGTCGATTTTCTGATGCAATAAACAAGAAATTATTATTAATTCTTTTCTAACAATAATTGTTAATTCTCTTTATATATCAATTATTTTTAATTCTTGTTTTTCATCAACTATTTTTAATTATTCTTTTTTGTCAATTATTTTTAATTATTCTTCTCTGTCAATTGTTTAATTTATTCTCTTTTAGCAATTATTCGATTTATTCTCTTTTATCAGCAATCCAATTTATTATCTTTGATCAATTATTCAACGTAGTCTTTATTTCATTATATTTGAATAAACAATTAAAATTTATTGTTAAATTTGAATTTAACAATAAAAGAATCAATTCTGAAGTATTTGTTCAGTTTGAAATGTCCAAGAATTTGTAGAAATACTCAGTAAAGTTGAAAAATCTGAAATTTTTGTATTGGAAACAAACTTTTTGCACTAAAAAGGCGTAAAAGTAATAAAATGCTCGTAAATTTTATTATAAAACTGATTACTTATTTGTAATTACTTTTTAATTACTATTTGTGATTACTTATTTGTAAATTTTAGAACTGTATTTTCTAATTTTTATTCTTTTTAGTTTTTTGGAAATAAAATGTCAGCCTGGTTGAAGTTTACGTTTTATAAACGATTCAACAAAAAAAAATATGTGATCAAGCGAAATATTATACCTAAATATTTTTTCCTAAAATTTTTATTCATAAAATTCCATTAAGGAGGAATCAGGCAAACATTGAAAGTTTATGGTTTTTGTGCTAAAAATGTTTTTGTATTAAAAGGTTATGTTTTTTGCAATATTTTGCTTTTTGAAGTGGAAACAAAATCTTTTATTGTAATATTTTTAGTTACAAGGAGCCAAATATTATTTTGAAACAATAAAATTCAAATTTGAAGAACAATTTTTAAAAATTCAATTTCTGAAACAAAATTCTATTTCTGTATATAATTTTGTTTCGTGGAATGAATTTTTTAAAATTTTTGTTCAAATGTGCAAAGGTTGTTGTTCAAATTCAAAGGTTCGTTTTGTTTAAAATAATATTTGGCACCTTTTGACTAAAAAATTGCAATAAAAGATTTTGTTTCCATTTCAAAAAGCAAAATATTACAAAAAAGGAACATAATCTCACTTTCAATGTTTGTCTGATTGCTCCTTAAATAGAATAAATTTCTAAGAACCCTTTTGGAGATAAATGGAGAAAAGAAAAAACAAATAGAAAATTATTTTTAATTTTTGATAAAAAGCGTTGTAGACTTCAACATCGTAAATTTCAAAGATAAGAAAATAAAATAAAAGCAAATTACCAAAGTTGTTTGGTATTTTTTATTTATTTATTTACACGTATAAACGAACTACAATAAAAAATGCTCTTTTGTACCTAGGTACTAGATCATCAATTAATTTTTAAAAAAGTTAATAATTATCAAAGGCTAGTTTTTAGATGTTTTTATTTATTATTTGTTTATTCCTGTTAGTTTCATTCTTTGTTTTAATTCCTCTATTATATGAGTCTCAATATATATGAGTTTTGTACTTTTTTGAATTAAATCGGCGATTTTCATTTTCTACTTTCGAAGGAAAATGTAATGTAATTTTTACTAATTTGCAGTAAATTTTCCCCAAGTTTTCAGTCTATTTAAAAATTAAGCGGATCAGATAAAATTTGATGAAGGTACAGGAAGTTGGTGTAGAATATTAAAGAAAGGTTGAGGGTAGTTAATTTTTAAGAATAAAGCATGGATTTAACAATTTTCAGGGCGTGCATGCTAAATTAATTATACATCTTATCTAATTTTATCCTCTACGATCTACAAGTCTATATGCAAATGCAATAATCTTTTTCTATTCTACCCTAGTGTATGAATAATTTAAAAAATCTAAATGCCACTCTCGAGTGTGTCATATTGCTGACAATGATAATGACAATAGTGTTTTTTGTCTTGAGAAAAAAATAGGAAAGAAATAAAAATAAAAAGAGTTTAATAATGAAAGAGTAGGTAGTTGGCCTCAAGGAAATGAGATGAACGATTAATCTGGACGATCTGGATGCATTTTTAGGCTGGTCTCAATGGGGTCAAACCTGCTATTCCACCCAGGGATCAGAAAAGAGCACCCGCTAGACCACCCAAGGATAATCTACGTCTTTCCACTCAAAACAACAATGTGGAACTCAACGATAACACCAGTACCGAACCTACTCAACAACAGCTTCATTCCATTAGAAAATATAAGGTAGGTTACTTTTTTTGTTTTCAGAAGTTGAATGCAACACGGCATAATGGATTCAGTCAGCAAAGCAGACTATTAGTCATTATTTTCTGATTATAAACGATTCGCTTTCATTTAACATTCCAGAAACACAAGCAAACTTTTAAAATGACTTTAGTTGCCAGACTATTAATTTCTGTTTATTGCTTGTGAAAGTAGGTAAAATTTTCATGCAATTTGTTTTATGGATTCATTCTTAAATTGTTAAATGAATAACTTTCTAACGAGGATTTATTTTACAATCAAATAGAAATTGTGCAATGATTTAATGCTGATAAATAGAGCTGATTAATTAAATACTGCTAAGTAGTGCTGAAATTAAATACTACTGAGTTGTGTACTAAAATTTTATATTGTTAATTTGTATACTAAAAATGCTAAGCTGTACTAAAACTATTCTAAATTGTACTAAAACTATTCTAAATTGTACTAAAAAAATACTAAACTGTACTAAAATTTAATACTACTCAAAAGTACTAAAATTTAATACTACACTCAGTAATAATAAAATTTCTTACTACTGAGTAGTATGCCACTGAAGTTTGCAACGTTTTTTTCGTTTATCGAAAAGGAAGAAACAAATTTTTGGAATTCTCAAATTCTTTAAAAATTTATTTACAACTTCCAAAGATTCTATTTTGCCTTATCTTTGTAAAAAAAAAAGTGGTAAATGAACATATTAAAATATAATAATTAAAAAAATGTGCTTCAGTTTTTCGTAAACGAAAAAAAACGTTGCAAACTTCAATGGCGTTGAGTAGTACTATAAAACACTTTTAAAAAGCATTAAAATTGGACATTACGAAATTTTAGAACGAAAATTGAGTTGAAACCAAGTTTATTTCTGACTTAATTTAGAATTTAAATGTATATTTAATATTTCAGATATTTCCATTCTTAGCGCATCAGTTAAAATTTTTTTTCTCTATTTATAAAACTTTGGTTCTATTTTTATAGTTGCTTTATTTAGAAAAATCAATATTTGCCTATAGGGTCAGTGCAAGAGTAATTCTAAAGTTTGAATATATCCAATTTAAACTTTCGAATTTAAGTTTACAGTTTCCAAAAGGTATTAACAACTTTCAGTAGGTATTTCAGATCCTAAAAATTTACGATTTCTAAAAAGTTTGAGTATTAAGGATTTTAAAATTTTAACTCGGCTCTAAAACATCAGGATTGAATTTAAAATTAACTTGAAATTTTTAAAAATTACGAACTTAAAACAGTTCGACTAATTTAAGATCCGAAAATCGTACATCCAAATTTATAATATCAACTTTTATACTAATTTCATCAATTATTATTATTATTATTACCATTATGTTTGTTACTAATTTTTTTATTGCTTTTGTTACTATTTTTCTTACTATTTTTCTTACTATTTTTGTTACTATTTTTGTTATACTATTTTTCTTATTACTTTTCTTACTACATACTTTTTTTTATTTTTCCTATTATTTTTCTTACCATTTTTTTTATTTTTTCTATATTATTTTGGTTTACCATTTTTCTTACTCTTTCTCTTACTATTTTTTCTTATTATTTTTCTTACCATTTTTTTACTCTTTTTCTTCCTATTTCTCTTACTATTTTTCTTATTATTTTTCTTACCATTTTTCTTACTCTTTCTCTTGCTATTTTTCTTATTATTTTTACATTCTCATCAAAAATGAGACTGTATGCAAATTGTGCGATTTTGGACTTTTTTCTGATTATTTTTATTCTTACTTGCAATTTAAACAAATTGAGAATATGCTTTAAAAAGATATATGTTCAAAATAGTTTCAAGTTGAAAAAATTAACTTTCGATTTATAGGACGTAAAGAGATACAAAGAAGCTAAATTTGAGAAATAACAGGTTGAAATCTAATCGACATTGGAGTTTATTTAAAATGAATTTATTTCGGCGAATGTTAAGTAAACGTTGTAAGCAAAGTTCGGGAATTGTACGTGACTTTCAGGTCCTTGTATTTGAGAAAAGCGACCTTCTTGCCCTCAAGCATCAATAATGCATCCCTTGAAGGCATTTCAAAATGAGTACAATGCTTGGATTAAGTTGACTTCCTCTTATGTATAATATATACATACAACCACAATATGTTGAATTGCAATTGAACACAAACACATTATTTGCATGAGTTGATGTATACTCCCCAAGTAACTTTTTCTCAAAATTAGCAACTTTGTTATTTCCTTTTTCTTTGCAATAAATTTAAAATTTAATGAAAAACTATACCGAAATTATCTTTAATAATTACTTGATAATTTTAAAATTCCTTGATAAAATGAAAATTCTTTGATACACTTAAAATTTTTTGATAAATTTAAAATTTCTTGATAAATTTAAAATGCTTACAATTGCATAATAATAAATATTTCAATTTACTAGAAATTATCAAAGTTTGACCTAAATCAAAATTCATTAAACATTTTCAAAGAATCTTATTAAAAATTGGATATTTAAATATTTTCTCGTGTTTAATTTAATTTTTAGTTCACACTTGCCATCAAAGGAGCACATAATTTCATGTAGCAGAAGTTCTGAACGTTCTTTTGAGAGAATTATTTTGTTCTGTTTTAAGTATAATATAGTACATTTGTCTTTTTTTTTTTAGTTATTTATAATAAAAAATTGACATGTTTTACAATAAAGATAAATCAAAGTCAATATTTGTTAGATAAATTAACATTTTTAAACAAATTTGCATTATAAAAATAAAAAAATAAAATGTTCGTTCATTTGAACATTCAGAACTTCAAATGCATGTAATTTCAATACAAATAAAATTAAATATGCCACTTCTGTAAATTAACAAAACAAAAATATTTATATCATTTATTTTCAAAATATGAAAATAAATTTGCTTAATTTACTAATTTAATTAGCGATTTTGTTATACTTTTGAAAACAAAATACAGAAGAATTGAAATTTTCAAGAAAAATAATTTTTTAAACACACGATTGCCTATTTTGATTATCATCCCTATTTTGCATTTATTCTCATACTTATATTCGACCTAGAAACCACAACGAGAAACAAAACTACCCACGATACTTATCACTCGTAAATTACTTTAAGAAAATTGAATAAAATGAAAATACATACTACAGAATTGTAATTTATAGTATTTGCGATTTTTTTTTGAAAAAATGCATCTGCAAAGTATTTTAAAATACAGTTTGATAAATGAATATCTGAAATTTACGCCCATTTTATGATATGTGTAATTTAATACTGCATCTGGAATGAAATTGGTGTAATTCAGATAGCGGATTCTCATTTTATCAGGCAAAGCTTTGAAAAACAGGAATTAAAAGTTTCTCCTCTTTTTTACAATTGAACGTCTCGTTTTGTGTGTAATTTTCTGAAGGTAAAAATACTTTGCTGAAGCCCCATGGTCTCCTAATGTACGTAGGGTTTCTCTGATGAGCGTTCTCGGTTTTCTCGAGTGGAACAAGGGTGGCAAGATAAAATCAGTCTACAGCCAAGAACCACATTGTTCTAGGCTTGCTAAACAAGATATTCTGAAAGAAAACACGATGAAAAAAGAAATAACTCCTTCTCTAAAACTCTTTGCTCCGAAAATAAATTATGATTCACAAATGCTCATTTATATCACCAAAAAATAATTATTCTAGTTCAGAGTCTAAATAAATATTAATAATAAAAATGATAAAACAGACATAATAATAATAAAAATAACAATAACAACAATAACAACAATAATAATAAATAATAATGATACTAAATAAAACCTCCACACATTAATAACAACAACAACAACAACAATAATAATAATAATAATAATAATAATAATAATAATAATGTGTAATAATTAAAAATAGAAATAATGATTTACAGAAAAAGTTACTGAACACTGAGAGAAATGTTTTCTTGCGCCAATATGAAAATGCATTGAATCAAGTATAATTATCCCTAGAATCGGACCTAGCATAATTATTCTAGTTTCATGAATAAGATTTACTTTACAACTGTTTGACACTTTTAGGTTATGTTTTTAGTCAAGTCAATGCAATGGGCATGACAGAAAAGGCTACGAGTTTGCGCGAAGTAAATTATCCGTAACACAAACCTGAAATATTCTTATATCAAGTATAAAAGCATTAATGCGAGTATAAGTTACGATATATTTGCTCTACTATTTTATTATTAGCATAAATGTAGTAATTCTTCTTTCAAATTAAAAAATATATTCTTTTCTAGAATAATTCGATTTCTATCAAGGCAAATCAATATAATCATATTTTTATTCTTAGTAGAAGAAAACTTTTCTCTCAGTGAAT